>JBBMKD010055115.1:0-10649 GCA_037834095.1 Argya squamiceps
CCGCCGAGGCCCACGGCGAGGAGGTCATCTGGGTGCGGCGGGAGGACTTTGTGCCCGGCAGGAAGCTCAACACGGAGCTCTGAGGCGTTGTCCCCGTCCCCCCTGTCCCCCCGTCCCCCCAGTGATTGATTGCACACTTGCACACACCATTGCGGCAGCTGCGATGTCCGAAGCCATGCGGCCACTCCTTCCTTAGGCAACTCAAACGCTCCGAAAGCGGGAACGAAATGAGCTCGAGGTCCTGTCTTATCTTAACCAAGGGCTTTCACACTCTTTTATTTATTCTGAAACAATCAGGGGCTGGAATTGAGTAGGGGGAGAACATAGTCACTGGAAAACAAATCGCTCTGGATGTCCTGACTCCTGTGCAGCGAATGGGCTCCGGCAGGAGCGCCAGGACAGAGGGGTTGGTGGCTCCGAAAGCCGACGGTCGTAGGCTCATCTCCTTCACAAGGAAACTGCCTTTTTAACCTGTACAGTCGCAGTATTCTGACCCCCTTTCCCTCTCTAAATGTAAGAGAATATTCATGTATTTTAGGAATGTGTGAGGAAAGGTTTGAGATTTTATGTTGTGTTCGGTCCTCTCGGTCTGTGGCTGGTCTAATTTAACGTCGATGTTGGAAGCTCTAGTTTTACATACTCTTGTAAAGATGCCAAACTCTCTTAAAAGAGATCCAAATTTAACACTTGAAGAAATATTTTTTTGTATTTTACCTGAGATGCAGGGGCACAAAGGGGTAAGAGATTTAGGGCTGCTCCACGTCTAGGATACGAGGCTAGCTTTTTGCAGAGGGTTAGGAATGGTGGTTTTATATTAAAATATGAACTGGAAACTTATTTAGGTATAACTTTCTTCAGGAAGAGGTTTATTGTATATGTTTGAGACTGGAGTTTAGTTAGCTAATAAAAAGAGTAATAAATAAAATGACATGACTGAATTGCAGTGGAGCAAAGGGATCCGTGGTGTGCCCTTGCTGAGCCCCACAGATCCCTTTGCTCTGCTCTCTCTGGCAGAGTCTGGGCTTAGGGGACAGGGAATTCATGGCCAAAAAACTGACCTCACCCACTCTCCTCCCATGGGTGAAACTAGTGTATTTTAATTCCTTTATAAAAGCTTTTCCACTGCAATAGAGGATGAAAAAAGGTCTACACAAGTAAACTTCTTTAGCATTTTAAATCTTTTATTTAAACATCTAAAACAGGGTAAAAATGTGACTAAAATCTCGTGGTTTTTAAGTAGACTTCCAAACACGAAACACAAAATAGCACTTTTTTTTTTTTTTTAGGATTTATATAGCTTTCCCCATTGCAGTCTCACCTATAGGAAAAAAAAAAAGGAAGATTATATGAAATTTTGTTCCGTTTTGTTGGTATCTATTGATGTTTGACACATCAGTAGGTACTTTGAGAACCTGAAATTTTATAATAGCCTTAGGATTATATTTTATAAAATCCACTCTGACTATATTTTAAAACATAAGGAAAATTATCCCCCTTTCCCCTAAACATCCATCAGTGTCTGTGTGTCCCAGCTGGCATCCTGCCCTCACCCCCTCCCTTCCCTCCCTGGTTTCTGGTGCACTATACTCGACTTCTGAAAGCTTTCTCTAGTAACTTTTTGCTATCTCCTGGTTTCTTTTCTTAAGAGCTTTAGAAGAGTTTCTACCCCCTTTGTATGATCACCTGGTTGTTTTTGTATCATCACCTGTCGTGTCCCACGTGCTGGAGGCTTTGGCTGTCCTGGGCTGCTCCCAGAGGATGCAGCCAGCACTCAAATACTGGAAAGGCTGGTACTGGCAAGGTACCGTGGCTCTTGTACATAATGTCATGACATGTCCATGTCAAAGGTTCTTATATATTTCTTTTATAAGCTGAAAGAAGGTCTATTTTTATGTTTTTAGTTCTATGAATGGAACGTTGTAAATGCCTGTCAGAAATAAAATACTGGGAAAAAATAAATGAATAGCTGCAGAGAGTGGTGTGTGCAGGCCACGTGTCACGTGCAGCCTGGCCCAGGAGGGCTGTGAGGTGGAAGGGGGATCCAGGGAGGAGGTCCTGCATTCCCAGCTGCTGTAGCTCGGGAAGGAGCCCTCAGGTAAGGCTCTGCTCGTGCTTTGGTGAGGGGACAATTCCCGTTTCCCTTGTGCTATCCATAACCAGCCGTTCCTTTTCCAGGCTGGGCACAAGGAACCTTCAAGCCAGTGTTGTAAAAAGCGAGGTAAAAGGAGCGAATTCCAGAAGAATTCCAGAAGCTCCCCAGCCTCTCTGCGGGCAGCCCCTCTCCCTCTGGGGTGCGTGCTGGCTTTAGCCCAAGGCCCGGGGCTGTGCTGTGGGTTGGTGTTTGTGTTTCCCTGGCCCCAGGAGAGCGCGGCAGGGCTGCGGGCAGGTGAGTGCTGCCAGGCTGTCCCTGCAGGGGCTGCTGCACAAGGGAGGAGCTCTGTGGGGAAAGCAGGGACAGCTGGCACTGCCCCGGGGCTGCCACGGCACGGGGACAGCACAGGCACCCCACGGACACACCCAGGGATGACAGAAACGACACAGGAGGGAAATGGCATTAAAACGGGCTGGGGGTGTGTGCAGCACTTCCCACAGCATCCCCTGCAGCCGTGCAGTGCTTGCTGCTTCAGGCAGGGCTGTTTTCAGCTGGAAAGGCTGCCAGGCTGATCCAGGCTCCTCAGGAAGTCGGGAGATGGTGACAAGGAGACAGAGCGGGGGCCTCGAGAAGAAAGCAGCGCCTGAGTAGTGACAAGTGACACGTGTATGCAGCTCCACAGCTGGAATGTGTGAGCTTTAGAGCTCTGTGCTGCCACAGCCACAGACAGAGGACAACAGAGAGGAAATTACTCCTGCAGTTCCCTGTGCAGCTGGGAGAGGTGAGCACCATTACCTTGTTTTTGTGCCAGGACTGACTCTGTCCCCTGTGCCACATCCCCAGCTCGCAGGGTGCCATTAATTAATTGATGACCCCTCTGCAATCACACCCTGGTCCAACAGCCAAGTGCTCTGCTGCTGGGGACAACACTGTTGGAAACAAACCAGGTAACTCAAGGAAGCAATTAGAAATATCATGTTGACAAATACACAGGGCTTGAAATGAGTTAATGTTGTGGGAAAGTGATCAAAGGCAGAAACTCGGATCCGTAAAGCTGCAGGGAGGTGTGAATAGAATATTAAATGTGTTCTGGGCTGTCCATGGATGGAGGGCAGGCTCTGAATCGATGCCTGGGGTGCTCAGAGTGTGGCAGGAGAGAGCTTTTTACCTGTTGCCACAGTGCTGGGGAGAGGGAGTGAACTCCGGAGAACTGGACACGGGCTGTTCTGGACCAGCTGTTCCCAGGGCCAGGGGAGCCTCTGGATGCTGCATTTTAAACCCAATTGCCCAGCCGTGGTTCCGGCAGCTTTTCCTTCATTTCCTGGGGAAAACCTGTTCTGGGTTGGTCCAGCAGGAATCCTGCTCCTTAAACTTCCTCCGTGGGAGCCTGGAGGCTCCTTGGGCTGCACGGGGTTGGAGTTAGGGTTAGGGTCAGTGTAAGGGTTGGGGTCAGGCAGCCCAGTGTGCTTCCCCCGGACGTGCTGAAGGCTTTTCCCTGCCCGTCAGAGCTGACCCCCGCAGCACAGCACCGCGGGATGGGGCTGTGCCTGCGCTCCGGAGTGTTCTGGTGATTCCTGCTGGGCTGGCGCGGTCCGTGCCGTGCTGTGACCGCCGTGACCGCTCCTGTGACCGCCGTGACCGCTCCTGTGACCGCAGTGACCGCTCCTGTGACCGCAGTGGCCGCTCCTGTGACCGGAGTGACCGCCGTGACCGCCGTGAGCGATGCTCGGGCCGGTGCTCTCTCCCAGGTAAATCCGGCGTTCCCCGCATCCCGCCGCTCCCGCTCCGTTCCCGGCGCGGCCGGCGGGGGTCCCCCTTCTCCCGCAAATGCCGGCCGGCTCCTGGCAACGCCGAGCGCTTCCCGCTCTTCACCAAAGCCAGAAACAGCGGGTGAGTGCCGGGCAGGCGGCGGCAGCATCCTCCGCTCTGCTGGCGCTGCGGAGCCATCCCGTGCCGGTGGGCTTGTGCGTCATTCCATTAGGGAAAGTAATTTCCAGGGATGGATTCGGCTTCACTTCATCCCGGCAGAGATTAAACCCCTTTAATTAACTCCTCAAGGGGTATTAGAGAGCTGAGTAACTCTGCGGTTGTTTCAGAGGGCGAGGCTGGGAATGATCTCAGTGCTGGGAGAGGCAGAGGGATGTGCAACAAAGCTCGGGAGGAAATGCACTTACAGAGAATCTGCTCCATCCCCTGCCACAGGTGCTGGGAGAGCGCTTAAAAAGCCCTTCAGATCTCCAATAGGAAATTAGAAGGCTCAAGCAGAGTGAGAACATCAGCTTTCTTCGAGGTCACTGCAATACCAGACTATTAGTTGAATTATACCATGGAATGCGCCAGGAAAAGGAGATTAAAAGGAAGTTACTTGAAAAGATAAGAAAATCCAATCCTCTGCTCCCTCTAACCCTCATGAGACATGAGAAGATGAGCAGCTGGTAATGAAGAGACTTAAATGACCCTTCTTTGCCTGTCTCCTGTGTAAAAAAGCAGAGAAAGAACTGTTGTTAAAGGTAAAATAAAACAGAGTGTGGGGATAAAAGTTGTTAAAAAGCCCATTTTTGAAAGCAGTAGCTGAGTGTGGGAAGATTCCCCCCTGTGTGGCACAGACAAGTTGGAGCTGTGGGCTCAGCTCTCTGCCGTTCCCCAGGGAGCTCAGGACAAGATTTCCAGGCATGCAGGGAAATGACAATTCCTGGCATCACTTCTGTGGGTGGCCCAGAGGATGCTGCTGCTGTTGGGGCAGGGCAAGGTCAGGAACATCAGTGTGGAGACTCAGAGCAGGGCTGGGAGGGTGGGCAGACAGAAAATGTGACTGGCAAGAGAGGCATGAAAAGGAAGAACCACAGAGCAGTTGTACTCAGTCGTGGGGGAGTTAGGGCTGCTTTATTTAGGATATTTAGGCTGAAATGATTAAACCTGCCAGACACCCTCCTGCTCCCAGTAACGGCAGCTACACCTGCAGTGTGGAACAGATCCTTTGTGGGGGAGCACAGTACACTGATTAAACTTTCTCTTGGATTCCAGCTCTCTGGTCCTCAAGGCAAGGAGGTGAAAAGGAGATGGGGAAGGGCTGTCCCCATATTTAACTCTGTTGCTTTCACAGGAGGGAAAGGGCTTTTCTCTGTCCCATAAGGAACTGGGGTTGTCTGGAGGTAACAGCAGTCCCATCAATTCCTGTGAAAACTGCTGTGTGATCATTGAGACAGGAGTGGGGGACACCATCAAAGGCAGCAGGCTCAGTGAATCCTTGACAGACTTGATTTGAACAGGAGAAAGTCAAAACCAAAGGACTCCGGTAGCTCAGTTTGCCTGCCCATGGCTAGGGAAAGTTTTCCCCACGCAGACTTCACAGGGAGCACAGACAAATTTATCCAGCTAAAAGGAGAAGCTCTTCACCTGCACAGAACTGGGACATGCAGGTCCCTTCAGTGCAGGGGGCAAACAGCTTCATCTTCTCCTTTAAAGACAAAACACAGGAAGAGATGCAGTTTGTGTGGGATACTTTCCAACACATACACCCTTTCTTCAGCATGGCAGGGGATTTTGTCTGGCTTGGCACTTGGGGAAGCGACTGATTTCACTGCCAGCAGTTTGTGTATCCCAATCCCGGGGTAACTCCCCTGTTTTTGCAGAGAAAAGCCAGCTCCACAGAGGAGCTGGGTCAGTGCAGCTGCGCCCAGGGGGACTCGCTGTGCCTCATTGTGTTTGTGCCCCACAGTTCCTTATTGAAGGGGCTGGATGCACCCAGCAGCTCTGCACCCTGTGCAATTCCATGCTCCTGGCCTTCCAATGACAAACAGGAACAAGTTTTTTAAAAAGAGCCCCCCCCTTTTTTTTTCTTTTTTTGCTGTTTTCCTCTGGGCTTTGCTCCATCTCTGAGCAGCAGAATGGATTTCCCGGGTGTGATCTGCTGGCAGCTCCTGGGCCGCCTCTGGAGCCCTGAGCTGACACCACAGGTGAGGTCTGAGTGTGCTGGAAACGAGGGAGCTTTGAAATAATTGTAGGAAATGGTTTTAGTTACCTTTCAAAATCTGTGTTTTAATTATTCATAACCAACATATGTATAGATTATAAATTATGTGTCATTCTTAGATTACTCTCAGCAAAGCTGTCATAAGATGCTTTTGTGGGAAGACAGCTGGGGAGTATGACTGAAACTTTAACTTTTGATAAACTAACTCTGATGTGCTCCACTGAACAAAGCTTGGGAGAGGAAGATGGATCAGTTGGACACCTGGAACGCAGAATTTATGGACCACAAGGACATTTGACAGAAAGCAGAAGGTAAAGAGGAGGCTAAAAAATGGCTTGGGAATTGGAGGAAAAAGGTACTAAAAATATGGACTAATTAGCATGAGAAGTGAGAAATAATAACCAGTAGAGGGTAGAACACTAATTAATGGAAGAGAATGATGTCATTTAGAACCAATGACCATGAATTTCTTCTTTTTTGCTAAGAATGTATAATTAAGTGGGCAAGTTCTACATCAGCCAGGATTTTGTCAGCCACACACAGAAACCCTGGCCAGGAATAAAGCCATGCCTGACTTGCCAAGGGGGTGCTAGAGGAGGATTTGGTACCTGGGAGTGCTGGGACAACCACTCAAAAGCTGCCACAGCAAATACATTTATAGGGGCAGCAGCTCCCCAGGAAGGAGGCAGCCTTGGCCGTGGAGTTAAAGCTCCCCAGTCCAGAGGAGGGCAGGAGGAGCTGAGCTGTGGAGATGCTGAGCAGCAGGGAGTTAAAAGCACAGGAATTGGTCCTGCAGGATGCCCAGGGAAAGCACAGGGGACACTCAGCCCCCAGCTGTGCCCACAGCCCCTCTGCTCTTTGTGTGGCCACAGCACAGACATCTCATTCCTCAGCAGAGGAGAGAAGGATTAAGGAAGGTTTTGTGAAAAAATGAAAGAAACAGCTGGATGTTTCTTAATCACTGCAGGCACAAATGGAGGAAAAATTGCTAATCAGGAGTCTATTGATGGCCACACAATTCACAATCATTCCATCTGCACTGCCTGGAGCTGCACTGTGCCTTCAGTGCAGTGGGAAAACCTGGCTGCTGGGAGGCTGGAAGAAGCCTAAGGAGAGAGGACAAGGGTGAATTTGAGATTTTTCCTTGGATGTTTACTGTAAGCACCTTTTTAATGCCTTTTTTTTTCCCTTTTGAAATGAAGCTCTTAGTTCTGCCACCAGGTTTCTGCACTTCACAGGCCTCTCTCCCTCAGGAGAGCTGTTTATTCCCACTGTGAGGAAAAGAGGGGCTGCTGGGGCTGTACCCAGAGGGGCATGAAGGGAAGGGAACCTGGCACAGGTTGAGCTCAGATTTGCCAGATCTGGTCAATCCCAGCCAGAATCCTTCCCGTGACAAACTCTGCCCTCAGCCAAAGGACGATTCTGCCTCCCTGATGTGCAGGGGGTGCTGCTGTGTCCCTCAGCAGAGCCTGGTTCAGCCCCCGTGTCCTGAGCCTCACAAAATGCTGATAAAATGGGGTGTCAGCAAGAAGGATTTTCCTTGGCATAAACCACGGTGACATCAAAGGCTCCGAACTAATTTGCTTTCTGTCAATTAGATAAAGATATTAAGTTAATACCTTTTGTTCCTCGACAGAATGTTTGAGTGGGTGAACAGAATTAATTGTGTTGACACAATGGATTTATCGTCCCCACAAAATGCCTGTCTGTTTTCACACACTGGATAAGGGACTCGACAGAACTAATGCTGGTACCAGGGGATTCTCACAAAGCTGAATTATCAGCCCCATCAAATGCCACCGGTGTAAAATACAGCACAAAGGGAGGGAAACACAGAGTCGGTGAGGCAGGGGCTCAGGAGCAGCTCACAAAGAATCCACCAGCCTTGGGGTGAGGCTGAGTGCTCAGATTCCTGCTTGCCAAGGTGAGAATTGCCCTCCCCAGCCCTGCCAGGCCTCCTGTGGCCAGGGGAAAGGCTTGTTTTGGGCTCCCTGCTCCATTCCCCATCCTGTGCTTGGCTCAGCTCCTGAGGTGCTGCATTCGGTTTGGTTTTGCTTCCTCCCCTTCTCCTCAAACAAAAGGTACTTTTCTTGTCAAGAGCTCTTAGTGCCCATGAGAGAGAGGGGAGATCATGTCCGCTGAGGTGACAGGACAGATTTATTTTCCTTTACTGCAGCCAGAAATAGCCCGAGTGTGATAAAAGCCACCCATTCCATTTCCCATTCTGAGGGATTTGGAGCACACACCCGCCTCAGTTCCCTCATCCCATCCACCCACAGGGACAGGGAGGGAGCTTCTGGCTGAGGGAGGGATGGTTTCAGCCCCTCACATGGGATCAGCAGCTACTGTACCCTAGTACAGATTCCCCTTCATTTCCCAGCAGTGGGGATCTGCCTGAGCCATGGGAGCCTCTGGAGTGTCCTGGGGACAGAGGCAGGGATAACCCTGGGGACAGAGGCTGGGACAAACCTGGGGACAGAGGCAGGGAGGCACAGGATAACCCTGGGGACAGAGGCTGGGACAAACCTGGGGACAGAGGCAGGGAGGCACAGGATAAACCTGGGGACAGAGGCTGGGACAAACCTGGGGACAGAGGCAGGGAGGCACAGGATAAACCTGGGGACAGAGGCAGGGATGAACCTGGGGACAGAGGCAGGGAGGCACAGGATAAACCCGGAGACAGAGCCAAAGGTACCAATCCATCTTGCCCACACTGTCACACGTGTTCCCCCTCTCCACACTCTGTGTTATCCTTATTCCACAATTTGCTGTCTTTATTTAGTGCTTGACAATCAGGGGAGAGAAGCTGCCCTGGGAGTGAGCGAGACCTTGGCAGGAGGAAGAGAAGTGTTTGCATTCTGCTTCTGTGCATTCTGTGTGCTGGAGGTGAGAAACAGAATGCCAGAAAATGATGATAAAAACCCCTTGGAGATGAGGTTTTGAAGCCCACAGGGTGGAATGCTCTGGCTTTGTCCCTGTAAACGAGGAGCAGGGATGTTGTAGGACCATGGCTCAGGGAGTGAATTACCAGGGGTGTAAATTACACAGAAGGTTCTTTACTCAAAAGGGGTCTGTGACCCTGACTTTACAGCAGAAGGGTAAATTCTGCTGCAGGATCCTAAACCCTGCTCTCAGTTACATCCTGATGAGCCTCAGCACAGGCTGAGCCCAGCCTGGGTCATCTGGCCACAGCTCCATTGATTCCTCAGCTCTGGAAGGCTGGGAAAGAGTCACAACTGTTCTGATTCTCAGCATCTCCCCCCAATGCCTTCTGAGGCTCTGCACTGAGAAAAGCCACTGAAAGCGTCCCCTGTTCCCATAAACTCTGTAGGATCAGCACAATGTCACCTCCAAACCCCCAAGTACTGCCAGAGAGGGAGACTTCCTGCAAACACCAGCTTGTGGAAAATTCCAGAATCTCACAGATTTTGGAGCAGACACTGTGGCTTGAACAGATTTTAAGTTCACAATTTAAACTGCAAATTTTCAGTTTTGCATCGGGTGTGGCCTTTTCCCTGACAGTCTGTTCTGGCTGCAATCCACCTGCCCCAAAAAGAGCCACGGATCCTTGGGATGAGCTTGGAGAGGTTCTCTTTCCATCCCTGCTGCTGTAAGAGCAAGTATGGGTGACATGGCTGTGTCTTAAACTCTCTTGAACTAAAACACTTTTTAAAATCTTTCAGAGCTGTTGAAATCCAGATAGGTTTCACTCCTTGCTGCCAAAAGGTGACTCATTAAAGGCTATTCCCCCATCTGTCTGCAGGAACAATGTTGTGTCTTCTGAAAGGTGTAGGGTCGCTGGAATAATTGGTTTTTCTCTTAATAATGGCATCCTGATTGCAGATGATGGCCTCTTTTTTTAACCTTAATGAAGTTGCTCTGTGCATTTGGCAGGAATAAATGAATTGATGGAGGTCCTCACAATTTCCAAAGCCTGACTCTCCTGGCTCTCACTCCAGTGAATGTGTGGACTGAAATTAATTTCCAGCGTGATCTTTTACCCACCTAGAGGCAAAGTCCTGCTCAGACAGAGCACAATACACCTCACTGGATCCACTTCAGCCCTCTTCAATCCCACTTTTGGGCATAATTTTCCTCTGGAAACACCATTTACTGTGGGAGAATGCTCTTGCCTTTTGGGGAGATCGTGGCACGTCCCAGAACCCAACACTTACCTTCCCTGTTGAACTGACACTTGTAATTTTGTCTTTACTTTGGTTTGACTTAGGAAAACCAAATATTATGTAAAAATCTATTTTCATTGAGCTAAAGAGTTCTATTTCTTGAGATTCATTGGGTGCTTTAGGAACAGAAGGGGAAGTAACTGTTTCAGTGGGATTAGGGAACCTCATAACTCCAGGGGGTGGGTGTCTTCTGTTCATGGGCAGCTGTTAACCCAGCTGGGGCAGAGTTCTTTATCCCTTCCAGGGCCCATCCCTCATCACTCTGGGGGATATCTCCTGTTAACCCAGCTGGGGCAGAGTTCTTTATCCCTTCCAGGGCCCATCCCTCATCACTCTGGGGGATATCTCCTGTTAACCCAGCTGGGGCAGAGTTCTTTATCCCTTCCAGGGCCCATCCCTC
>JBBMKD010055116.1:0-10604 GCA_037834095.1 Argya squamiceps
TTAAACTGTTAGAGAGTCTTTGTCCGTCATAGTTGGATATCGGTATTAGATCAATATCCATATTTTTAATAAATCAGTCTGAATTGGGGGGGCAGGTTGGGGGAATCACTTAATGTCATCTGGTGTCACCCCAAGTACCTCCCGTCCACGGGGCGCCACCCAAGTGTCCCCCAGCGCTCCCCGCCACGCTCATTTATTGTCAATTAAGGGAAATTCCTCTCCCCCACCCCAAACCTGGGTGGGGTTTTTTTTTTGGTGGGTGGGGACCCCCGGGGCAGCCAATCACAGCCCGGGGTCGGGCGCTGGAGCGAGGCGGGCCACGCCCCGCCAGGTAAGAATCCCCCCGACCCTCAATTCAGCCTTCAGTCGCCTCCGACTCTCGACTGGTCAGTGGGGCGTCCCTCCCTCACTTGGGGGTCTCGGGAAGGGGAGGGGGAAGGGGCGGGTGATGTGGCCAACCCGGACCGGACTTTGGACTCCCTTGAGCTGGGGGAAAAGGGCAGGAGGGGGGAGGGGGACCCACATTTGGGGTGCCCATGGTGGGGGGCGGGACCCACGTTTGATCTCCTTCCTGCATTCCCAAATCCACCCCTGGGCCCCAATAACCCCCAAAATCCCCCCTGCACCCAAAAATCTTCTCCAAAATCCCCTTAGGACCCCAATATCCCCTCCAGGACCCTCCCAGGCCCCCCAACCCCCCCCCAGGACCCGCCCAAATCCTCTTCCCAGGACCCAATAACCTCCCAAAAGGCCCCAATAACCCCTCCCCAGGACCCCAGTATTTCCTCAAGGACCCTCCTGGGACCCTCAAAACCCCTGAAGATCACCCCCAAAATCCTACTAAGGAGCCACCAGGCCCCCTCCCAAAATTCCCCCAAGGAATCCAATATCCCCCAAACCCCCTCAAGACCAACCCGCATTATCCCTTCAACAACCCAATAACCCCTAAATCCCCTCCAGACCCAAATATCTCCCTGAAAATCCTCCCCAGATCCCAGTATCCCCTCAACGATCCTCCTGCGACCCTCAATCCCCCCCAGCATCCCCTCAAAATTCCCACAAGGACCCCCGTATCCCCCAAAGACCGACCCAAATTTCCCCTTCAGCACCTTAATGACCCCCCAAATTATCTCTAGACCTAAACATCTCCCTGAAAAATCCCACCGCGGTCCCCAACATCCTGTCAGGGACCCTCCTAGGACCCCAACAAGCCCACCAAGACCCCAAATGCCCCCCTCGCAGTCCCCAAGTGACGCCCCTGTCGCTGTGTCCAGGCCCCCCGGACCATGGCCAGCTTGGCGCCCCCCGGCCGGGGCTGGACCCCCGCGCCGCCCCCGCACCGCCTGCGCTCCCTGGCGCGCTCGTGGCTGGACGAGGACGCGCCCTGGCCGGACGCGGCGGTGGCGGCGCCGGGGGACACCGAGACCCGGGCGGAGCTGCTCAGCAAGGGAGGGGGCGGCTCGGGGGGCGTCCTGGCCGGGGCGCCCTTCGCCGAGGCCGTTTTTGGGGTGTCGGGGTGCCGGGTCACCTGGAGGGTGCCCGAGGGGGCGGCGTTGCCCCCAGGGCGGGTGGTGGTGGGCGAGGTGGAGGGTCCGGCCGCGGGAGTGCTGGGGGGGGAGAGGGTGGCCCTCAATATTCTGGGGCGCTGCAGCGGGGTGGCCTCGATGGCCGCGAGGGCAGTGGGGGTGGCCCGGGCGCAGGGCTGGGCGGGGGTCGTGGGGGGCACCCGGAAAACCACGCCCGGCTTCCGCTTGGCAGAGAAATACGCGCTGGGGGTGGGGGGTGCCGACCCCCACCGGGGAGGTTTGGGGGGGCTCCTCCTGCTCAAGGACAATCACCGAGCGCTGGCGGCGGCAGCAGCGGGGGGACTCGAGCAGGTGGGGACGCCGAACTTGGGGTGACAATGCGGGGGGGGTCTTTGAACTGGGGGGTTCTGGGAGTGGGGGGACTGCAGAATTTGGGCGGCAGTGGTGGCAGAACCCTGGGATTGTGGGAATCTCGGAGACTGGGGGGCCAGGACCCTGGTTTGGGGGGCAGATTGGTGGGGGGAGCCTTGAATTGGCAGGTTCTGGGTGGTGGGCGTGACAACCCCAAATTTGCATGAGGGGAACATGAGGTTTGGAGGAAACGGGGGGTTTTGGTGGAGGGGCTCGATTTTTGGGGAGAGTGATGGCTTGGGGTACCCCGAATTTTGAGGGTGATGAGGAAACACCAATATTTGAAGGGGGTACCAATTTTGGGACAGACTCTTGGATTGGGGTTTTCTGGGGTTGGACTGATGATGGAGGACTCCATGGATTGGGAGGGAAGGTTTTGTGTGGGAGTCCCAGTTTGGGAGGGAAACTGGGGGGTAACTCCTGAATTGGTGGGAAACGTGTGTTGGGTAACCCTAAATTTGGGCGACTGTAGGTGGGGAAACCCCAACTTTGGGGCCAGCAGACACCATTGAACTGGGGAGATCTGGGGAGAGGACCCCAGTTTGTGGGGATCAATGATGAGGGGGCAGTGGAGGGGGCACAATTTTAAGTCCATGACTGGGGGCACCTCCCATTTTTCCTCACCCCATTTTGGGTCTGAGGGATTGGGCATCACTCTGGGCTTCCCCCTGACCCCCCTCTTCCCCAGATGATTTTGGGGGTGCGCCGGGCCGGGGGCTTCACCCACAGGTTGGGGGTCGAGTGCTCGAGTGCAGATGAGGCACTGGCAGCTGCAGGGGCAGGGGCTGACATCGTCCTGCTGGACAACCTGGCCCCACAGGTGAGCCCCAAAATTGGAGGGGGAGCAACAAAGGAGAGACCCCAGGTGTGGGTTGGACCCCAGAAATGGGGCGTTGGACTCTAAAAATGGGTTTAAACCCCCAAAATAGGGCACAGATCTCTCAAAATTAGGGGGTTAACACCATAGATTTGCCCTCTGTCCCCACCAGGTGAGTTCCCAAAATCAGGGAGGGGCCCCCAAGAATGGTAGGACCTCTCAGGTGTGGGGCTAGACCCCAAAAATGGGGATCTGCACCCTTTAAAATGGGAGGCAGACCAGTGCAATGAGTTGAATACCCCAAAAAGGGGGGGATGACCCCATAGGTCCAGGCTCTTCTCCCCCCAGCTGAGTCCCCAAAATCAAGGGGAGGGCAAAAATGGGGGACACCCAGGGATGAGGCTGCACCAGGAAAAATGGGAATCTGCTGTAAATGTGGGGCAGCCCCAAAGACTCAAGGGGGAGTCCCAGTTCTGGGGGGTCAGAGGGTTTGGGTGGAAGGACCCTTGACTTGGGGAGTTTAGGGGGGCGGACCACAATGTGGGGCTTAGTGGGTGGGCGAATGCCTGGAATCGAGGGCTTGGGTGGGGGGGGCACAATTTTGGGAGGTTCTGGGTGGGGGGACCCCAAGTTGGGTGGTCAGTGGGTTGGAGAGCCCAAATTTGGGGTTGTTCTGGAGGCCAGTGGTGGGTGGGGCTCCCAATTGGGCAGATGTTGGGTGGGAAACCCCTATTTTTATTGTGTTTCTGGTTTAAGGGGGGATAACTCTTGATTTGGAGGGTTTGGGGGTGGACACCTTAATTTTGGGTGGAATAATCCCTGAATTGGTGGTTTCTTGGGGGCGGGGGAGGGGGAAGAGTACAAATTGGGCAGGTTTGGGCAGTGAAACCACCAATTTTGGGAGGAATTCTGCACTACGTAGCATCCATTGTGCATTCATCTGTCCAGTGTACCCCCAAATTTTGGGGAGGCAGTGCTCCCTGCTGACAGGCTGTCCCCTCCAGGAGCTGCACGCGGCAGCGGCGCAGGTCAAGGCCGCACACCCCGGGGTGATGGTGGAGGCCAGTGGAGGGATCGTTTTGGAGACCCTCCCCCAGTTTTTGGGGCCCCACATCGACGTGGTGTCCATGGGGTGTCTGACCCACAGTGCCCCCGCCCTGGATTTCGCGCTGCGGGTGCTGGAACCCTGAAATCCATCCCAGGATCCTGAAAACCCACCCTAGGACCCCCCAAAATCCAACCTGGGGCTCCAAAAACCTGCTCCAGAACCCCAAATCCCAACCTGAGATGCCCCAATCTATCCTGGGGAGAGCAAAACTCATTGTGAAACTCCAAAATCCACCCTGGGAATCCTCAAAGCCCCAAAGGCCCCAAAACTGAGGGTACTGTGAAATCTGGACCTGAGTCCTCCCAGCCACCAGGAGGGGCCAATGCCTGCGAGCCCCCCCCAAAATCCATCTTGGACCCCAAAATCTATCTTGGAAACCCCTAAATCAACGTTAGGATGCCAAAAATCCACCCTGGGGCCCTTCCAAAACCCACCCTGGGACTCCCAAATTCCCCCTGAGACCCCACAAAGCCCACCCTGAGGATCCCAAATCTCCACCCTGGGGTCCTCCCAGCTCACCTCCCCCCTCTAAGGTGGACCCAAAACTCCACCCTGAGGTCTCCCCATCCCCCTTTTCTCTTTGTACCCCCAAATAAACCCCTACCTCACCTGCCCCACATGTCCCCCCATTGTTTTTTTCATGGTGTCACCCTCAAAATCCACCATCAAGTGCAAAACCAGCTGCTTTATAACCAACAAAAGGGGGGCAGGGGGGGTTGTGACCACTGACCCCCAACTCCAAACCAGTATCAGTTCTGCTCAAAACTGGGATAGAAATAGAAATCCCTTGGCTTGGAGAGGGAATTGGCACCTGAGGAATGATCCCATAGTTGGGACAAGAGTTTGAAGGGCCCAGACCGAGTTTAGGGGTCCCATATCTCAGTTTGAGGGTCCCACAGCCAGTTGGAGGATCCCAAATCCCACTTTGAGGGGGCCAAAGTCCAGGGGGTGGCAGTCCAGACCCAGTTTGAGGATTCCAGAGCCCAGTTTGAGAGGCCAAGGTCCCAGTTTAGAGAGCTGAGACCCCAGTGTGAGGATCCCAGATCCTGCCTGAGGGCTGCAGACCCCAGTTTAGGGGTACCAGATCTCATCTTGAGAATCCCAGACCCAGTTTAAAGAACCCAGATTACAGATTGAGGGTCCCTGACCCCAGTTGAAGAGTCCAGGACCTGAACCCCCAATTTGAGGGACCAAATCCCCAGTTTAGAGGTCCCAGATCCCAGTTTGAGGCTTCCAGACCCACCACCAGCACACCTGGCACCACCACAACACTGGGATTTGGGATCAGAGGAGAAATCCTGCTGTAAATCACAAAATCGGGCTCTAATTCCTGGCCTGGTCCCACCCAGCCCCATCACACCTGTGTGTGCCCGCCTGCCCGCAGGTACCTTTGGGATTGTTCCAGGTGCAATTGGCATTTTCCAAAATAATCCACAATTTCACACCTAAATCTCCTCTGGGGCCTTTCTTTTGAGTGATTTTTGGGATTAAACAGGAACGTTACTCTCTGCAGCTCTCCAGGATGTGGGACTTCATCAGCCTGAATTGCCAGGCCCTTTGCATGAGCAGCATGAGATACCAAAACTGGGAAAACCCCAAATATCACTTCAAATTTTACCCAGGTGAAGAGAAAGATCCATTTTATCACGTTGGATTTACCTCTCTGGTCTCACTGTGTCAAGCAGCAATGGGAATTACCTCCTCCAGAATGAATTTCAAGGTGCTGGCTTCAAATTCCTTCTATCAGTTCTGGGAGAAAAAAAATAACAGGGAGAGAAAAAAATAACAGGGAGGAAAAAAAATAAGAGGAAAAAAAAGGGGAAAAGGCCCCAAAGATCAGACTCCTTCCCTGTAGAGAACCCTCCTCAAGATCTGAGCAATGACTCAAACTTGCACAATTATTTACAATTATTCAATAACTCCTAAAAATGGGGCAGTTCCAAAATTATTCAGATCTCACTGAAAATGGCTCAGTTGCTTCTGAAATTATTAAAATTGGATTGGTATGGGACCAGTAAGAACCAGTATGGAACCAGTAAGAGATTGGTAGTAGACCAGTATGCAGCCAGTAGGGCTAGTATGGGACCAGTATGACACCAGTATTGGACCAGTACTTGACCAGTATTGGACCAATATGGGATCAGTACAGGGCAGTAAGGGACCAGTAGAGACCAAAACAAGCAAGTACAGGATCTTTGTGGTGCTGGTACTGGAACATTATGGGCCAGTGCAGACAAATACAGGCCAGTACAGACCAGTATGAGCCAGTACAGACCAGCACAAACCAGTATGGGACCAGTACAGGCCAGTGTGAGGGCTGGTATGACCACTGCACAACCACTGTGGACCAGTATTGCACCAGTATGGGGCCAGCAGAGCCAGTGCTGGATATGTATTGCACCAGTATGGGAACCAGTAAGGACCTGCATAGGCCAGTACTGGGCCAGTATGAGACCACTATGGGTGAGCAATATGTGACCAGTACAGGCCAGTTTGGGACCAGCACTGGACCAGTAATGGGCCATTAAAGGACCAGTGTGGAATCAGTATGACACCAGTGTGGACCCATGTGGAATCAGTATGGGCAGCTGGGGACCAGTAACAGACTGGGACCAGAATGGGACCAGTAGAGACCAGTACAGGAGCTGCATGGGACCAGTACAGGCCTTTCAGTCTCACTTCACTGCCCATAAAATCCTGGACAAGACTGTTTTGGGAGCTGTTGCAAAAGCCCTGGAGGACAAGGCTGGCACCAGTGTGTCTCCAGTTCCTCCTGGAACACCCCTGGCTGCCCACGGGGTGCAGCTGGGGAATCTGCATTCCAGCAAAGCATTCCAGACTGCCTTTCCCAGGACAAACTGTCCCATGGATAGTCTGGATAAACGTGCCATGTGATGGGTGACCGCGGGCTCATGGGTTGGGCACAAAGGGTGACAGTGACTGGGTGGCATCAGGCGTGCTGGTCACTGGTGGGGTTCTGCAGGGCTTTCCCTGAGCAGCAGGCCTGGGAAGCTCTGAGCCCCTGGAGCTCTGCATGCAGCCCCCAGTTACACCATGGCTGCAGTACTGGTCAGGGGGAAGGGCTTGCGGGGCTGGAGTGTGGCAGGGTGGGACACGAGCTCTTCGTGGGACATGGGGAATGGGCAGAGTGGGGCTGAGTGCTGTGGGGGGGAGTAGCTCAGATTCACCATCAAGAGCCTGGGACAGAGTGTGTGGGGAAGGAACAGAGATGATACCAGTGCTGGGGACGTGGTGGCACCTGCACCAGACACAAGGGTCCATCAAAATGCTGGAGAAGACCAGCAGGTACATCAGGGGATGTCACTGTGTGGGGGAATGCAGTCCACCACAGCTTCTCTTACATTTCTGCTGACAGATAAATTTGAGGAGAGCAAAGAGAGCATCCAGAGCCACACGGTTGGTCTTTTCTTCCTCAAATGACATGAGGATGAGATGTCCAAACACCTTCCAGATTGGGCAACTCCCCCAGGGTAAGAAATAGCCCCAGGACCCCCCCTCTTTGCACAGGCCAGACCTCCAAGATGTCCTGCAGCACCTCACCAGGAGAGGTGAGCACCACAGCCTTCAGCATGGTGTCCGTGGCATCCAGGGTCTGCAGAGAAGACAGAGAGTGATGGCAGGGATTCTGCTGTCCCTCCCACCCTGGAGACTGATCTGAATTCCCAGGACAGGATGCTCACACTGCCTGGGAGATCCAGGGACAGGCAGTGTCCTACAGGCACAGCAGCCTGTCATGCTGGACGTGGCCAAGCCCTGAGAAGGGGATGGAGGTATGAGGATGGGAAAGCAAAGCAAGACCCTGCCATGTGTGGGATACCTGATCATGAGGCAGCACAGGGTGGCCAAGAGCAGCCCAGAAGGCCTGAGGTTCCTGCAGCTCACCCAGCACTTACCTGAGTATAGAGGGAAGCCTCCAGGCTTGTCATTTCCTCTTCTGGAGGAAGACAAAGAAGACTCAGAAAGCAGGAGCTCATCAGCTGTGTGTTGTCCTGCCTTCACCTCGACCTTCTCTGCCAGCTCATATCTCTGGCAGAAGAACTCCAGGCCTAGTTCTGTGCTGCTTCTACACAGGATGCATATGCTCTGAAGGAACTGCAGCTCGTTATCCTTCATCTGGCAGCCAGGGGACAGAGAGACAAGGTGGCACCTGGGGAGGGACACGTGGCCAGCAGGACCAGAGCCCTGGGGGAGCAGCAGGGCACAGCCACCATCCAAGGGGCTGTGGTTACCAGGCAAGAGATCCTGACAAAGATCTGGATGAATGCCATGGCTTCCTGTTCCTCTCCACACACAGGGAACCCACTGGCATCTAACAGAGAGAAGGGAGGCCCACAGAGGGTCTGGTGACGGGAGAGCAGGGATAGATCTCCCTCTACCCAGCCCCATGCTTGTTTCCCTGGCACAGCCTTCCCATGCAGATCCTGGCTGGAATGTGCCCAGCAGAGGAGCTGCCATGCTGGAGCACGGCGTGGAGGAGAAAGCCCCAGTGCCCTGGGCTGAGGAACACCCTGACAGAGGGACAGGAAAGGTGCAGTGCCCCATGGCATCCCTGCCCTCCTGCCAGCCCAGCTGCTGCTCACTCCCCTCACCCTGGAGCAGGAACTGGGGCCCCTCTGCTCATCCCCTCCTTGGCAGAGGCTGTGCTGGGGCTGGCATTTATCCCTGAGCAGCCTCAGCACTGAGGAATCACAGCCACCCCTGGGCTCCCAGGTGCTGTGTGCTGGGAAAACGTGATCCCAGCGTCGGGCAGGGCAGGCTGGGTCCCAGGGCCCCTCACTTACCTGTCTGCAGGGGCTGCACCATTGTCACCTTGTGGGGCTCTACTGGGGAGCTGCTTTCTTGGAGAGCCCCATCCTCCTCCCAGCCCACCCTGGGCTGGCTCGGGGGTTTCTTCTCCATCCTTCAATAGAAAGGAAAAGGCTGCAAGTGGAGAAGGGGAAATGAGAATCATTTGGGAAGTACCTCAGCACCACTGGACTGCTGAGGAAGCAGGGAAGGTCTCAGGCTTGCGTGCACCTCGCCAGCTCCATGTTCCTGTCCTGTCCTATCCCTGTCCTGCTGGACACTGACCACAGGGGCTGCAGTGGGGTGTCACAAAGGGCTCCCCTGTGACACAGCACCTGCCCTCAACAACAGCTTCCAGAGATTTTTGACATGGAACCTGCCCCCAGCAAGAGAGCCCAGTGACCACTGCCTGGGCAGGGAGGCTCTGGGTGTCTCTGGGGGGCGTGGGGACACCTCACTGCTGGGCACACGGGTGCTCCCAAAGGACCTCCAGGCCCCCTTTGCCCTCCTGTCCCCTTGGGACATCCCTGGTGCCCTCCAGCACGCCCCAGAGCCCTGTGTTCACACACCCCCAGGATGTCTCTGTCAGTGCCCTGCAGAGCCTGGTCTCTGCCCCCTGACAACAACACGGGTGAGATTTGCTCAAGCCTAGCAGAAAACGGAACTTCTTCCTCTGAGTTTGCCCTTTCTGGATTTGGCAGCTCCCAGCAAGGGAGATTCTCCTCCTGCTGGTGTCTGCTTGCTCTGCTCTGGGACCGTGATGGTGAACACCCTCTTACACCCACAGCCCCTTCTCCACTCTGAATGCTTCCACCGCTTCCAGCACTGCTGGGCTGGGGACCCTTCCTGAGGCCTTCAGTGCACCCCAAGTGCCTCTGCAGAAACACCCCTGGACTCTGGGCTCTACAGTTCCAATGCTGCTGGTTCCAGCAGCCCGAGGAGCTCTTGCTTGTGGTCTGATGGGGCTGAACTCCAGGAAGTCTGTGCTGAACCTGAAAAATCTCGTGAAGTTTGGTGTCATTTTAAAGTGTGCTAACCATGGAGTTTCTTCATGTTTCCTGGATCTCTGGGTAGCTCCTGTCAGGAAAATCCACAAACGCCAGAGGTTTATGGTCAAAAAGGAGACAGAGAAGTCCTTCAACTTTATTGGAATAAAGGGAGAGAGTCAACTGGGGCACAGTGTGTGGGGTTTTTCACTCTCCAGCTTTCAGAAGGCGCAGCCTCTTCTAATCCTAAACTCCCAGCTGCATGTTGCCCTCTTCCTTTTCCCATTGTCTGAAGGAAGGTACAGCCTTCCTGAACCACCTACCACATATTCCCCCTTGGACCTGTCATTTTACCCCAAAGTTCAGGCACGTGCAGACCCCTGTGTGTTTCAGGAGTCAGGCTGTCTGGGCTCTTCAACTGAACCTGCTGCCCAAAGTCAGTGGAGACATTAAGACCCATTTCAAAGACATTAACGCCCATACCTTCACCCCTCAAATTATTTGTAAAGACCTTAGCACACATCTTGCCTCTCCTATGTGGAGAAGAATTCCTGTCTGGCTGCTGGGAGAGTTCCTGGGGCAGTTCCCAGGCAGTTCCTGGGGCAGTTCCCAGGCGGTTCCTGGGGCAGTTCCCAGGTGGTTCCTGGGTCAGTTCCCAGGCGGTTCCTGGGGCAGTTCCCAGGCGGTTCCTGGGGCAGTTCCCAGGTGGTTCCTGGGTCAGATCCCAGGCGGTTCCTGGGGCAGTTCCTGGGGCAGTTCCTGGGGCAGTTCCTGGGGCAGTTCCCAGGCGGTTCCTGGGGCAGTTCCTGGGGCAGTTCCTGGGGCAGTTCCCAGGCGGTTCCTGGGGCAGTTCCTGGGTCAGTTCCCCAGGTGGTTCCTGGGTCAGTTCCCCAGGTGGTTCATGGGGCCGTTCCTGGGGCAGTTCCCAGGCGGTTCCTGGGGCAGTTCCT
>JBBMKD010055117.1:0-10576 GCA_037834095.1 Argya squamiceps
GGGACCAAGTTTTTTTTTTTTTTTTTTTTTTTTTTTTTAATTAAATTTTATTAAATTTAACCCCATTCCTGGCGTCTGCACCCTGGAGGAGCCACAAGCAGGTGGCCCAGGGACTGTCCCTGTCCCTTCTCCCTGGAAGCCACTGCTGGCAGTCGGGAAGGACACAGAGCAGGAAATCACACCTGGTTTTTATTATTAATGATACAAATCACGGAGCCCACAGAGACCCGGTTACCACGGGGACCTTTCCCAGGGAGAAAACAGCTGCCTTAGGGCAATTCCACCCACCGGAGGTTGCGGTAAAGGCTGAAAAAACAGAATTTGGAGCCTTTGGTTTGGAGGTGATGGGATTATCTGCAGCCTCAGGGCGAGCCTTGGGAAAATTTGCCTTTCCATCCTGATTTCCCCGTTTCTGTGCCCCACAATCCCTTTTCTGCACAGTTTTCTCCCTCTTTTTTTGCTTCGTTTATCCCAGGTTTCTCCTGTCTCCCGGCGGAGAAGGGAAGCACAAACCTGCCCCGGGGGTTTCCCCCCGAGGCTGTGAAAGTCTGGGGAGGTTTTTCCCCTTCAGGGACACACCCGGAGGTGGGACCGAGCCCCCACCACCCAGAGCCAGGGCCGGACCCTCTCCCCGGCGAAGGCCACGCGGGAGAAGACGAAGAGGAGCCCCCCTTCCTCAGCATCAAAAAACGCCACCGTGCCCCCTCCGCAGTCCAGGTGGACGCTGACCCTGCGGGGCAGCCACCGCGGGGCCACCAGGGTCACCTTGCGGGCGGTCAGCGCCCGGACCTGCCCTCCCCACTTCTCCAAGCCCCAAATCCCGCCCTGGGGGCCCAGGCTGAGCCGCCCCTTCCTGGGCACCGACTCCCGGGCCACCCCCACGGCCCAGTCCCCCCCGTCCCCCACGTCCACGTCCCAGCAGTGGCGGCCGGACACGAAGCCCTGGTGGCCCAGCACGAAGGGCCAGTGGTCAAAGCGCTCCGGGCTGTCCGGCAGGTCCCGGCGGTGTCCGGCCCCACGCCACACGCTCTTGCCGTCCTCGGACAGCACCAGGTCGGGGTGAGCCGTGTCGGGGTCCAGGGTCACGTCGGCTGTGGGGGGACAGGGACAAAAAGCTGAGTTTCACCCCCAAAAGACCTGAATAAATCCACGGTGATAGTGGTACAGAAATGCAGAAAAAACAAACTGAGGAGAGGGAGGGAAGAGGTGAAGGGAGAGGAAAATTAGTAGCAGCCACAGGGCAAGAGCCGGCTGGTTGGGCTGAAATAAATGAAATTAATGAAAAGCCTCCTTGGGTCACCCTGATTTTCAAATTGTATTATGTATAAAATAATATAAAAATAAATAAATAAATAAATAATATGTAAAATAAATCAAATTGAAAATATAAATATATAATATAATTTGAAAACATATATAATACAAATATAATATAATATAACATAATATAACATAATATAATATGACATAATATAATGTAATGTAATATAATATAATATAATATAATATAATATAATATAATATAATATAATATAATATAATGTATAATTATAACATAATAAATATAATAAGAATGTATATAATATAATATCAAAAATATAATTAAACAACCAAACAACCCCAAATATAATAAATATATATATTGAAATATATATATAATATATATATAATTGGGGTTCTTTGGGGTTTTTTTCTTTTTTTGACACCAGGAAAAGCCCTTTTCCCTTCCTCTCCTCCATCTCCAGGTTCTCCCTGCAACATTTCCATTCCCAGTTTATACCTGGGATGGGAGAAGGGCCGGTCAGCTCTTCCAGCTCTCCCAAAATCTGATTTAAATCTGTTTTTGTTCTCCTCCTGGGTACCTTGGAGCTTCCTCAGGGTTTCCTTCAGGGCACTGCTCCTCCACGAGAAGTGACAAACTCGCTCCTCCGGCCCTGGAGCCGCATCCAGGGGCAGCTGGAAAGTCACTTTCCCACACCTGGAATTTAAAAAAAAATTATTATTTTTTGTTGGCTTTAACCAACGAAACCCCCCTCACACTTCTCAGAACAACCAGGGAGGTTTCAGGAGCTGCCACTGCTGGAATGTTGGATTTTAATTTAATTTTAATTTCAAATTCCCCCCTTCCCTTGGAAACCCACGAGACCAAAGGCCAAATTTCCCTGTCGGATTAATCTCTTTTCCTTTTTCCTAAATCTTGGTGTTTTTTATGAGGAGGGAAGGAATTTTTGGCTGGGGAGAAGAGCCAAGACTTAAAATAATTTTGAGATTTTGAGACCCGGCGATCAGCACGTCCCAAAGGTGATCGAGGACCCAAAGGCTCCTCCCTGGAGGTGAGTTCCGAGTTCCCTCCTCGATTCCTCTTGGGAAAATTCACGGAAAAGGTTTTCGGGGAGGCCACAAACCTGCTGATGGAGCTTTTCACATCCTGGGGGAAGAAGAGAGGAAGGAAAAGCAGCTCAGTTTGAGATCCCCCAAATCGCAGCAAGGCGAATTATTCATCAATATAGGGAACCACCAGCCCTCCCACGGGAATTTAATTCCCTTTTCCCCTTTTTACAGGCTCAAACCTCCCTCTCCTCATCCCCTCGGGGCTTTCAGCTCTCCGGACCAAACGAGAACCAGGAGAACCCCGATTATTCCCTCTGATTTTCCCCCAAAACAGGAGAATTCCCTCACCGGCTGCTGATTCTTCTCTTCCTGCCCCCGTGCCGGGGAGTCCCGGGGGGAAATCTCGGGGGTTTTTTTCGCCTGCCTCTTCTCCAGCTCATTTTTCAGATCTTCCAGCTGTGGGAGCGAGAGGAACTCGGGATCCCCCCCTGCCCCCGGGAATCTGCAGCCCCAAATCCCAGCGGGGCTTCTAAAATTACAAATTCATTGGGTTTTTGCAGCCCCAAATCCCAGCGGGGCTTCTAAAATTACAAACTCAGGGGCAAACGGGGGGGAAATGCCCCCAGGAACTCCTGGAAAGGCGTTTCCCACAGGAGAACCACTCGGGATCCAAATCCCAGCCCAAATCCTGCCCAAATCTGATCGACCTCTCCCCAAATCCGTGCGGTGACGCCGCCTTTCCCTCCCAAAGGAATGTCCCCGAGCTCGGAGTGTCCCTCAGTGTCCCCAGGGTGGCACCTACCAGGTCCTCCAGCTTCCCGGGGCGCTCCAGGGCAGCTGCCCTTCCTCGGAGTCTTCCTCTCCGGGCTGGGAAAAGCCGAATCCGGCTGGAATTCCTCCCCAAGGGATCCAGACCCTGCCGGGTTGATCCCCCTGGTGATCCCGGATCCCTCCTCCCCTGTCCCAGGTGAACCTGAACCTCCACCCACCTCTCCCGGTTTTTCCTCATCAGAATTTCAGGATTTTATCCCCGGAGCTGCTGCCCCGGGGAGCCGCCACCCCGCTCCTTTGGCACTGAAATAATTCACGTCTCCAAAAACCCCTGGAGGGAAGGGATGTCCCCGGCGGGCCAGGAGCCCCCAGGGCTTGGCGGGACCAAAAATGGGGAAAATCCAAGGAGAAAAGGAGTGAAAAGTACAACCAGAACGGCGAGAGCGTTGGTAGAGGGGCACAAATCGGGCTCCAGGACACAGACTGGGGTCCAGGACACAGATTGGGGTCCAGGATACCCCCTCACCTCCATCCCCATGGCCAAATCCACAGGGAAACTTCTTCAGGGGATTTTTCACCCTCTGCTCCTCCACCGAGCTCCGTGAATCAACTCATATTTATTTTTATGGAATAAAATAAAAACTTGGAACTTTTGGTGGCAGGATGTCTCTCTGCCACCGAGCCGGGAGTTTGGAGATGCAAATCTCGATTTTCCAGCGTGCTTTTCCCACCGGGAAGAGCCAGGGAGGAGTCGCCGGCTGTGGGAGCGGCAGGACCAGGAACAAAACAGCCCAAAAACGCTCCCAGGAAAGTCTCGGCCCGAGGAAAAGGGGCGGAAACACCGGCGGAGCCTCGGGCTCGGCTCCTCCGCCCGGGAATGGGGAATTCAGGCGGGGAAAGGAGTCTGCAGAGCCTGGAAAACCAGCTCGGGTGGGACCCGCTTTGCATCCCCTGGAGAAAAGGGACTCGAGGGTGGAGATCAGAGGCAGGGACGGACCCTGGAGCGGCCGGGGAAGGAGAATTTCTGCCCCGGGGGACACGGTGTCGGTGCCGGGAGGTCCCCGGGGATGGGAAGGGGGCTCCGTCACGGGGTCTCCACTCATCCCGTGCCGGTTATTCCGGGCCCAGCGTCGCTCCCGGTTCCTCTTCTCGGTTCCGGAATTAATCGGAATTAATTAACACGGGGCTGTTTCGGTGCTGTCGCTTCCTCTTTTCGGGTTTCCTCGGAAGAAAAAAAAATCGCGTGTTTTTGAGGAAATCAGTGAAAGAGGCAGAACTCGTGTCCCGCCTCTGCCCCGGGGCCCGGGAATTGATCCCACCAGCTCGGGGGGGAAGAAAAGCCTTTTTGGGGGAGGAATAATGAGGAAAATTGGGTTCCAGGAGGGTTTGTGTCCCTGCAGGATCTGTGTGAAGGGCTGGGGAGGTGGAGGTGTCCTCATCCCTCGCGGATTTTCCTAATTTATCACCCAGAAGCTCAAAAATCCAGAGGGATTTTACAATTACAATTCCCAGCAGGGAGGGCACGGTGCAACACAAAACGTTCTTTTATTTGAGATAAACGCCAGGAATGGGGACAGAGACTGGGGGGAGCAGCCCCCAAACCGAGGGGAGAGGGGTTCAGGGCACATCCTGGACAAAAAAACCCACCCACTTTGGGAAGAGAGGAAAGCGGGGGTTTGGTCTGCGTAAAATAGTATAAAAGGGAGACACATCCCAAAACCACAAGAGTAATTTTCAGCCTTCTAAAAATCAGAGTCCGCGTCGTTGTGGTGTAAAACAACGTCGCCCCGTCAGCGGCAGATCCGCAGCGAGACCCCGAAGCCCACCCAGTCCAGCGGGGACACGACCCGCCCGCCCACCGCCCGCTCCTGGCAGCCGGGACCCCGCTGGGTCTCCTCCAGCAGCCGCGCCCCGAGGCCGATCTTGAACCAGGGCAGGACCCTCTGGCCCCCGAAGGCGGCCCCGGTGTACTCCAGGATGGGAACGTCGTCCCCGGAGCTGAAAAAAGCCACCCGGCGCCCCTCATAGTCCAGGGAGACGCGGAGGCGGCGGGGCGGGGGCTGCAGGCGGAGGTTGGCCCGGGGGGAGGTCAGGGAATGAAAAGCCTCCAGGGCCCACACGCCCTCCTTGGGGGTCAGGCTCAGCGGGCCCCTCCTGCGGGACGACTCCCGCACCACCCCCAGCGCCCACACCCCGCCCTGCCCCACTTCCACCTCCCAAAAATGCCGCCCGGAGGAGAAACCCCCCCGCGCCAGCACGCAGGGCTCGAAATCGAAGCGCCCGGGGTGGTCCTGGACGTCCCCGGGCAGGAGGAGCCCCCGAGCCTCCTTCCCGTCCTCGGAGAGATGCAGGTGGCGGTGGGCGGTGGAGGGGTCCAGGGTGACATCGGCTGTGGGGGAAAGGGAGAGCTGGAGGGGGGCCGGGATCCCCCGAGAGCCCGGGATCGGCCCCGTTCCCCGAGGCTGGAGATTCTCCCGATTTTCCCGAGGATGGAGATGCTCCTATCCCTCCCGGAGCCCGGGATTGATTCTATTAACCCTTTTCCCGAGGATGGAAATGCTCCTGTCCCTCCCGGAGCCCGGGATTGATTCTATTAACCCTTTTCCCCAGGATGGAGATGGATCAGCCCCGCTCTCCCTTTTCCCGAGGATGGAAATGCTCCTGTCCCTCCCGGAGCCCGGGATTGATTCTATTAACCCTTTTCCCCAGGATGGAGATGCTCCCGTCCCTCCTAGAGCCCGGGATCAGCCCCGTTATCCCTCTTCCCGATTTTCTCGAAGATGGAGATGCTCCTGTCCCTCCCAGACCCCGGGATCGGCCCCGCTCTCCCCTTTTCCCAAGGATGGAAATGCTCCCGTCCCTCCCAGAGCCCGGGATTGATTCTATTAACCCTTTTCCCGAGGCCGGAGATGGATCAGCCCCGCTCTCCCTTTTCCCGAGGCCAGAGATGCTCTTTTTTGGGAAAATTTGGGCCGTTTCTCAGGCCCTACACGCAGCAGGAGCCTCAGCATCGGGTCTGTCACTCTTCTCTCACTCCCCACAGCAGGAATGGCTCCGGTTTTCCCACGGGAATCTCTCCCACCCCAATCCCAAATCCCCCAGGACTCACCCGGCTCCTGCAGCTGGAACATGAGGCTGTCTGAGGGGAGAGATGTCACAGGCTCAGGGTGGGACAATGGGATGGACCAGGCAAAACCCATTCCCAAGGATTTTTCCCCGTGGATTTACCCCCCCCCCCCCCCGTCCTCCCCCTGGCTTTGTGGGGTCAGATTTTCCCACCAGCGACCCCAAATCTGCTTTTGGGGTGAGACCTGGTGGGGGAAACTCCTTTGCTGGGCTGTTTTTTCCCTTCTCTCCACTTCCCCACTGCTTTTTTTCTCCAGGAAATACTTCAGGATAAAACCTGAGTGTGCTGCTCTGGTGAACAGTTCCTGGATATTCCATAAAATAACCCAATTTCTCCTGGATATCCCCAAAAAATAACCCCATTTCTCTCAGGTATCCCACTCAGCACCTTGGCATCTCCTCAGGGTGCCCCTCACCAGGATGTTCCTCTGGGCAAAATCCTCCAGGCTCCTCTGCAGGTCCGAGGAAATCTCGGCCGGAGGGTGGAATTTCATCATCTCACAGCTGCAGCAAAGAGGCCAAAAATGGGGCAAAACCCCTCAAAAATGGTTTGTTTTATTGTCATTAAATATTCCCAGGGGGCCGTTTATGGGGTGTTTAAATCCAACCCCTTTTCCCTGCCCTTCCTGGGCAGTTTCCTTCCCCCAGACCCCAAATTCCCAAAGCAGCTCAGTGGGAATTCGAACTCCTGGAGGGAAAACTTGGCCTGGGAATTCACCTGGACAGGTGAATGCACCTGGATGGCCCCAGAGGGGCGAGGAAGGAGCTGAGTTACCTGTCCAGGAGCTGCTGGATGTCCTAAAGGTGAGAGGAGAGAGAGAGGGGACGGTGAGAGAGGAGGAACAGCAAATTCTGTTCCTTCAGAGCCCGGGGTCAAAGAATTTCTGGTCTGGTTTGGGTTGGGAGGGACTTTAAACTCATCCTAAAAATCCTAAACCCACCCTAAAAATCCTAAACCCACCCTAAAAATCCTAAACCCATCCTAAAAATCCTAAACCCATCCTTTAAACCCATCCTAAAAATCCTACATCCATCCTAAAAATCCTACATCCATCCTTTAAACCCATCCTAAAAAATCCTAAACCGGGACAGTTCGGGTTTCCGGGTGTTGGATTTTGGTTTTTTCCTCCCTTTTCCCCTCCCAGTCCTGGCTCTCCGGGCTCTGACCTGCAGGAATTGGTTCGGGGGCTGCTGGAATTTCCCCTCCATCTCCCACATCAGCGTGTCCAGCTGCGACAGCTCCTCCGAGACTTTGGCCCGCGCCTGGTCCCGGGCTCGGGAGATGTCCCGCTCCAGGTCCCCGAGCCGGGCCAGGAGGAGACGCTGCTGCTCCTCCAGGAATCGCCGCAATTCCCGGAATTCCCGCTGCGATTCCTGGAATTCCCGCACCATCCGCTGCCCTTCGCTCCGGGTTTCGTCCTGCCGGGAGCGCGGGGTGAGGGCGGGAGGGGACAGATCTCTCCCCGTCCCCTCCTTCCCCTCCCGGCCCCGCGTTATCTCCCCCCCGCAGCCGCCGGGGCTGATAAACACCCAACGCCCCGTGAGCCAAATCCGGGAGATTTGGCCTCAAAAACATGGCTGGGGTAAAAAAAACCCACCACCAAACCCGTCCCGTGAGCCAAATCCGGGAGATTTGGCCTCAAAAACATGGCTGGGGTAAAAAAAAAACACACCAAACCTGTCCCGTGAGCCAAATCCGGGAGATTTGGCCTCAAAACACGGCTGGGGTGTAAAGGGGAAGACCCAAAACCCTGCCCCGTGAGCCAAATTCGGGAGATTTGGCCCCAAAACATCTCTGGGGTGTAAAGGGGGAGATCCAAACCTGCCCCATGATCCAAATTCGGGAGATTTGGCCCCAAAACACGGCTGGGGTAAAAAAACCCCAAAAAACAAACCCGCCCCGTGGGCCAAATCCGGGAGGTTTGGCCCCAAAACATCTCTGGGGTGTAAAGGGAGAGACCCAAAAACCGAAACCTAACCCCAAACCGGCCCCCGACCCCTCCCCAAATTCTCCCACCAGGTGTAAACTCCTCCCGACGCCGGATTTTCGGCTCTCCAGGTATTTTTCTCTCTCCTCCTTCAGAGCCTGGAGGCAGCTCTGGATCTGCTCCTGCGGGGAAATAAAAATTGAGCTCGGAGGGGCTGAGAAAAATCAATTTTTTCCCCACTAAAATTTCCTCTGTTCAGGTCTTAGGTGGGAATTATTTGCACAAGGACCGCGAGGAGCTGACGCCCCATTCAGGGAGGGCTGGGAGCCCCAGATAAACGAGATTTCACCCCCAAAAAACCACTCCTGGCCTCCGGAAATTTGGGTTCTGCGATAAAGATCCCCCCGTTTTTAACAACCCCGGGTGGATTTATTTACCAGGTGTAAATATCTACAGGAACTGGTGTCGATTTATAGCTTATTTAAGTTTATATGAGATTGTACAGAAGGTTTTTTGCAGGACAAAATGAGGAGAAAAGTGAAAAATTTAGAGACTAATTTTGTTGTAACTAAACCTTGGGTTATTTTGGGTTGTTTTGGGGTTACCTCGGGGTTATTTTGGGGTCACTTTGGGGTTATTTTGGGATTTTTTGGGGGTTACTTTGGGCTCACTTTGGGATCCCCTCGGGGTTATTTTGGGGTTATCTCGGCGTCACCTCGGGGTCACTTTGGGGTCCCTTCGGGGTCACCTCGGGCTCACTTCGGGGTTATTTTTGACTTACTTTGGGGTCACTTCGGGGTTATTTCGGGCTCACTGTGAGGTCCCCCCGGGGCCTACCTTGTACTCCCTCGCAGCCTCCTCGGCGGGCAGCAGGCGGTGCAGGCGGTGCCGGCGGGAGCGGCCGCACTCGGGGCACAGCAGCGCCCGCTCCTCCCGGCAGAAAAGCCTCAGCGGCTCCCGGTGCCTCCCGCACAGCGGCCCCGCCGGGAACAGCCCCCGGGCGATGTCGGCGACGTGTCCCAGCTCCCGGTTGGGTCTCAGGCTCGGCTCCGGGGCCGCGTTCCGGCAGCGCGGGCAGCAGAAGGAGCCGCCGGAGCTCTCCCAGCAGCGCTCGATGCAGCCCCGGCAGAAGCTGTGGCCGCAGGGGATGGACACCGGGTCCTGGAAGAGCTCCAGGCAAACCGGGCACGAGGCCTCGGCGCGGAGCTGCTCGGCCGGGCTGGGCCCCGACATGGGCCTGTCCCGTCCGGGGTGATGGATACTCGGGGTGAGGAGGAAGAGGGGATTGCTCTTCCTCGCCTGGAATGATGGATATTCGGGATGAGGAGGATGATGAGGATATTTGGGATGAAAAGGAGGAGCAGGGTGTGCTTTCTCTGCTTGGGATCCTGGATATTTGGGATGAAGGGGATATTTGGGATGAGGATGATGTGCTTCCTCCCTGGGGTGATGGATATTCGGGAAAAGGAGGATGAAGAGGATATTCGGGATGAGGAGGAGGATGAGGATATTTGGGATGAGGAGGAGGAGGAGGTTCTTCCTCACCTGGGATGTTGGATGGTTGGGACCTGCTGCCTGAGAGGGATGGAGAGGAGCAGGGAAAGGGAGAGGAGGGGGGAGCTTCCTCCTCTCCTCCTCTTCCTCCTCCTCCTTGTCTCTTCCTCTTCCTCCTCACCACATCCTCCTCCTCTCCTCTTCCTCCTCCTTGTTTTTTCCTTCTTGCTTCCTTCTCACCTCCTCCTTTTCGTCCTTCTCACCCCTCCTTTTTCCTTCTTCCTCTTTTTCCCATTCTTCTTCTGCTTCTTCTTCTTTCCTCTTGTTCTTCTTCTTTCCTCTTCCTCTTCCTCCTCCTCCTCCTCGGTGCCTCTGGAGGAACAGATGTGAAGAGCAGATGTGGGGAGCAGATAAGGCCAGAGCCAGGGCGGGGCTGGAGCAGGGACTGCGGGGAAATCACGTGAAATTGGGGTGGGAAAACTGAAACTGGGGCGGGAAAACTGAAACTGGGGCGGGAAAACTGAAATTGAGGGTAAAATGAGGCGGCGGGGGGGAAAAAATTGGATTAAAATACATAACGGGAAAGTGATGGAGGAAAGATTGGCTGGAGAATGTTGGGAGGAGAGAAAGGTCGAGATTAAAAATTATATATAAAAAAAAGGATGGAAGAAGGGCCATGTGCTGGAAGTGTCGGAGTGAGGGCGAAAAACCAGAAAAAAAAAAAAAAGGAGGAGGGAAAAAAGGAGAAGGAAAAGGAAAAGCAAGTGTTTCTGCCCGGTTTCGAACCGGGGACCTTTCGCGTGTGAGGCGAACGTGATAACCACTACACTACAGAAACGCTGTGCCGCGGTCCCCGCCCCGCCGCGCTACGGCCGCGTTCTGCGCACCTCCCCCCCCCCCCCGCCCCGAAGCCCAAGGGGTCACCG
>JBBMKD010055118.1:0-10505 GCA_037834095.1 Argya squamiceps
AGGGACCTTAAAGATGATCCAACCCCCCTGCCATGGGCAGGGACACCTTCCACTGTCCCAGGCTGCTCCAACCCCATGCAGTCTGGCCTTGGGCACTGCCAGGGATCCAGGGGCAGCCACAGCTGCTCTGGGCACCTGTGCCAGCCCTGCCCACCCTGCCAGGGAGGAATTTTATTCCTTTCCCAGAGCCAGGGGCCAGCAGGGCTCTGCCAGGGCAGGAGCAATGGGGGAAGGAGCAGACAGAGGCTGGGAGAGCCCCCAGCCCTGAGGAATCCTCTCCTCTCCCCACCAGGAGGGCTCTGGAGCCAGCTGAGCACTGATTGCTGAGCAGGAATTAAATTAGGGCCGCTAAACCCCAACCCCACCCCAGCCACGCACACCCAGAGGAAACAGGTTTGTGGTAATCAGCATGGAAGTGGCTGATTAAAGGCCATTAAAATTCACCAGGAACGATTCTAATCCTCTCTCCACTTCCAGCCCGGCTCTTTCCGGGTGTTGGGTAATCAGTGCTGCCTTGAGCTCTCAGCCCTGACACAGTGCCCCTGCCAGAGCACGGAGCTGCTGCCCCTGCCCCACAGAGACAGGAAAACAAGGCAAGAATAATGGGATTTATGGCAGACAAGGCCTGGGATCTGCAGGAGGAAACACCCTGGAAGTGTTCTGTCACACTTCTGCATCCAGGGACACAGGAGAAATATGGGTGATATTAAAAATTTAATTGCAGCAAGGGTTGGCAATTTCTGTGGTGAGGAGTTTGTTGCATCTCAGGCATTTGTGGGGAATGTGGTAACTTTATTATATTTATTATGATAACTTCATAATATTTATAATATTTTATAATTTATAATATTTATTCTCGTTTTCTGAATGTAAAACTGCAAAAGCTCTGAACTTTCCTTCCCTGAGAGTGTTTTTTCCACAACATCAGAAACACCCCAGTCCTCACTCACCAAGGTCATCACAGACCTTGTTAAGGGACCTTAAACCTGCCCAGGATAATTTACATTATCTCTGCCTGCTTTCACAGCCTCCCAGCCTGTGCCATTTGACAGACATCGGAATTGCTGCTGCAATTACAGCTGCAATCGGTTCATTTAGCACCTGCACAATTAAATCCTGGCCCTGGAGCCTTTCCTGGCTCGGGGTCACACCTGGTGGGGCAGAACTCGGCCCTGGTCCCTCCAGGCAGGAGCTTCTCTTTGTGGGCAGTGATGCCCCCCAGCGATGTCCCCCCCAGCGATGTCCCCCAGCTCTCAGCTGCCACCAAAGCTCCCCCCCAGGGTTGGGGGGAGGTTGGGTGGGTGATGAAGTTCCAATTAAGCATTTAAGTGGCCTTTTGTCACTCCTGGTCACTGTTTGTGGGGTGGCAGCACTTTGGAGGTGCTGCAGTGTCCCCCCCACCCCGGTGACAGCGCCTGTGTGGGCCCGGCTGGGGCTGAATCCGCCCCGCTGGATCCCTGCCTGCCGCAGGCTCTGGGATCCTTGGAGCTGCCGTTGCCATGGCAATTCCCGGAGCGTTTATTCCAGCATTGTCAAGCCCAGGAGCAGTGAGGAGGAGGAGGAGGATGTGGGGGGAGAGGAAGAGCTTTTCCACTCATCCTCGCTGCTCCCGGGGCGGTTGTTGGGGTGTGGGGGGGGGTTTTTTAGGGAATTGCGGGATCGGGAGGTTTTGGGATCATCCCGGGCCATGTGTCCTTGGGCAGCTCCCGGCCGGACTCTTCCATAAGGGTTGGGGATTCACCAGGAGGAAGAGGAAGAGGAGGGTGGGGTGGGCTGAGGCGCTCCGGGGGCTGCCGGAGGTGGGGAAAAAAAAGGATCCTGATCACACAATTCCCGCTTTTCCCCGAGCTACCCCCGGGGGGGGTCATGACTCGGACTCTGCGCTGAGCGGGGGGGTGGGGGGGAGAAGGGGAAAGGCGGAAAACCCCCCAAAAAAATCCCCCAAAAAACCCCCAAAAATAAAAATCCCCAGCGTGCAGAGAGAGAGGGAAAAAAAAAATAAACCATGAAGAAGTTCGCGTCCACGCGCAGCCTCAATAAGATCCTGCAGCAGTGCGATTCCTCGTCCCGGGAGTACGAGGAGATCCAGGCGGTGGAGAAGAAGTGGCACCTGCACCTGGCCACGCCGCGCAAATTCCGCGAGAAGAGGTGCAAGATGCCCTCTCTGTTCCTTGCAGCCCCGCCGCCCCCCAAGAGAGCTCCCAGCACCACCCTCACGCTGCGCTCCAAATCCATGACGGCCGAGCTGGAGGAGCTGGGTAAGGCTGGCGGCGGGATGGGATCCTCGGAGGGTCGGGAGACGTTTTTCCTGCTGTTTTCCTGCTGTTTTCCTGCTGTTTTCCTGCTGTTTTCCTGGTGTTTTCCGGCGGTTTTCCGGCGGTTTTCCGGCGGTTTTTAGGCGGTTTTTTTCCCCGGTGTTTTCCAATGGTTTTTCTGGTGTTGTTTTTCCGGCGGTTTTCCAGTGGTTTTCCAGCTGTTGTTCCGGCGTTGTGCGCCGTGGGGGTGTGGTGGTGGTGGTGGGTGGGAAGGGAGGGGAGGTGGGGAGGAGGATTCCTGTGGATGGCCAGAGGGATGTCCAGGGGGATGTCCAGATGTCCAGAGGGATGGATAGATGTCCACAGGGATGTCCTGGAGGATGTCCAGATGTCCAGAGGGATGGATAGATGTCCCCAGGGATGTCCAGGAGGATGTCCAGATGTCCAGAAGGTTGATGTCCAGAGGGATGGATAGATGTCCACAGAAATGTCCAGGGGGATGTCCAGAGGGGTGGATGTCCAGATGTCCAGAGGATGGCCACAGGGATGTCCACAGGGATGTCCAGATGTCCAAAGGGATGTCCAGAGGGGTGTCCAAATGTCCAGGGGGATGTCCAGGGGGATGTTCAAGGGATGTCCAGCGCTCTGGAGGGATATCCCAGTGGAGGTGGACGTGGGAAGGATGTTGGGAGTCTCCAGGTGGGTGTGGAGGGGTTGATGTGCCCTGGCCTTGGGCATCCTGCTCCGTTCCCTGCTCCGTTCCCTGCTCCATTCCCTGCTCCATTCCCTGCTGCTGCTCCTGGTTTGATCCTCTCTCTTCTCCTGCTCCTTTCCCTATTCCTGCTCCCTTCCCTGCTCCTTTCCCTGCTCCTCTCTCTGCTTCTGATCCTCTCCCTGTTCCTTTTCCTTTTCCTGCTCCTCTCCCTCCTTTCCTCACATTCCTCACTCCTCTCCCTGATCCTGCTCCTCTCCCTGCTCCTCTCCCTGCTCCTGATCCTCTCCCTTCTCCTCTCCACTCCTCACCTTCTTCACTCCTTTCCCTGTTCCTGCTCTTGTCCCTGCTCCTCTCCCTGTTTGTGTTCCTTTCCCTGCTGCTGCTCCTGATCTGATCCTCTCTCTTCTCCTGCTCCTTCTCCTGCTCCTCTCCTCACTTTCCTCACTCCTCTCCCTGCTCCTTTCCCTGCTCCTGCTCATTTCCCTGCTCCTGATCCTTTTCCTGCTCCTCTCCCCGTTCCTCCCACTCCTCTCCCTACTCCTCATCCTCTGCCTGTTCCTCTCCCTGCTTCCGATCCTCTCCCTGCCTCTCTCCTCACCTTCCTCACTCTTCCCCCTGCTCCTTTCCTTGTTGCTTTCCCTGTTCCTGTTCCTTTCCCTGCTCCTGATCCTTTTCCTGCTCCTCTTCCCGTTCCTCCTACTCCTCTCTCCTCTGATCGTGCTCCTTTCCCTGTTCCCGCTCCTCTCCCTGCTCCCTTTCCCAATCCTGCTCCTCTCCCTCCTTCTGAATATTTTCCTGCTCCTCTCCCTGCTCCTGATCCTCTCCCTGCTCCTCTCCCTCCTTCTGGATATTTTCTTGCTCCTCTCTCTGCTCCTGATCCTCTCCCTGATCCTTTTCCTGCTCCTCTCCCCGTTCCTCCTACTCCTCTCTCCTCTGATCGTGCTCCTTTCCCTGTTCCCACTCCTCTCCCTGCTCCCTTTCCCAATCCTGCTCCTCTTCCTCCTTCTGAATATTTTCCTGCTCCTCTTCATGCTCCTGATCCTCTCCCTGATCCTTTTCCTGCTCCTCTCCCTGTTCCTCCTGCTCCTCTCCCTGCTCCCTTCCCTGATCCTGCTCCTCTCCCTCCTTCTGAATATTTTCCTGCTCCTCTCTCTGCTCCTGATCCTCTCCCTGCTCCTCTCCCTGCTCCTGATCCTCTCCTTGCTCCTTTCACTGCTCCTGCTCCTTTTCCTGCTCCTCTCACCGTTCCTCCCGCTCCTCTCCCTGCTCCTTTCCCTGCTCCTGCTCCCCTCCCTGCTCCTGAATATTTTCCTACTCCTCTCCCTGTTCCTGGTCCTCTCCCTGCTCCTTTCCCTGTTTGTGTTCCTTTCTCTGCTCCTGATCCTTTCCCTGCTCCTCTCCCCGTTCCTTCTGTTCCTCTCCCTGCTCCTCACCTTCCTCACTCCTTTCCCTGCTCCTGATCCTTTTCCTGCTCCTCTCCCCATTCTTCCTTCTCTTCTCCCCGCTCCTGATCCTTTTCCTGCCCCTTTCTCTGCTCCTGATCCTTTTTCTGCTCCTTTCCCTGCTCCTGATCCTTTTTCTGCTCCTGCTCCTTTTCCTGCCCCTTTCCCTGCTCCTGATCATTTCCTGCTCCTCTCCCCATTCTTCCTTCTCCTCTCCCTGTTCCTGATCCTCTGCCTGACCCTTTCTCTGCTCCTGATCATTTTCCTGCTCCTTTCCCTGCTCCTGGTCCTCTCCCTGCTCCTTTCCCTGTTTGTGTTCCTTTTCCTGCCCCTTTCTCTGCTCCTGATCATTTCCCTGCTCCTCTCCCCGTTCCTTCTGTTCCTCTCCCTGTTACTCACCTTCCTCACTCCTTTCCCTGCCCCTGATCCTTTCCTGCTCCTTTCCCTGCCCCTGATCCTTTTCCTGCTCCTTTCCCTGCTCCTGTTCCTTTTTCTGCTCCTGATCCTTTTCCTGCCCCTTTCTCTGCTCCTGATCCTTTTCCTGCTCCTCTCCCCATTCTTCCTTCTCCTCTCCCCGCTCCTGATCCTCTGCCTGCCCCTTTCCCTGCAGCTGATCCTTTTTCTGCTCCTTTCTCTGCTCCTGATCCTTTCCCTGCTCCTTCCTCTGCTCCTGATACTTTTCCTGCTCCTTTCCCTGCTCCTGATCCTTTTTCTGCTCCTTTCCCTGCTCCTTATCCTTTTCCTGCTCCTCTCCCCATTCTTTCTTCGCCTCTCCCCACTCCTGATCCTTTTCCCGCTCCTCTCCCTGCTCCTGCTCCTTTTCCTGCTCCTTTTCCTGCTCCTGATCCTTTTCCCGCTCCTCTCCCTGCTCCTGATCCTTTTCCTGCTTCTCTCCTCACCTTCCTCACCAGATTCCTTATCCTGCTCCTCATCTCTCTGCTCTCCCTCCTTTCCCACACCCGGCAGTCCCAGGTTTTGGTTTCCCCATCTCTGGGCAGATCCCAAACCCTGCCAGGAGAACCCCAGGAGAGCTCCAGAACTCCAGGAGAGCTCCAGGTGAGCCCTGGAAGAATTCCAGGTGAGCTCTGGAATTCCAGGAGAGCTCCAGTTGAGCTTCAGAATTCCAGGAGAGCTCCAGGAGAGCTCTGGAATTCCAGGTGAGCTCCAGGTGAGCTCCAGGAGAACTCCAGGAGAGCTCTGAAATTCCAGGAGAGCTCCAGGAGAACTCCAGGAGAGTTCTGGAATTCCAGGAGAGCTCCAGGTGAGCCCTGGAAGAATTCCAGGAGAGCTCTGGAATTCCAGGAGAGCTCCAGCTGAGCTCTGGAAGAATTCCAGGAGAGCTCCAAGTGAGCTCTGGGAGAGCTCTGGAATTCCAGGAGAGCTCCAGGTGGGCTCTGGGAGAATTCCAGGAGAGCTCCAGGAGAGCTTTGGGTGAGATCCAGGAGATCTCCAGGATAAATCCAGGAGAGCTCCAGGAGAACTCCAAGAGATTTTGAGGAGAATTCCCAGAGATCTCCAGGATTTCTCCGTCCCCCCACCACTCCCACATTCCCTGCTGCTTTCCCAATCCCGCTCCACATTCCCAGATTCCCTAAAATCCTCTCCACTCTCACCATTCCCTGCTCCCCACTGCCAGAATTCCCATTTTTTTCCCAGCCCTTCCCTTTTCCCAGATCCAGTGGCACTTTGTCCTTGGCTATGGGGGGATCCCAGGAAATTCCTGGGAAAACTTTGGAGCATCCCTGGCAGCAGGGCTGGCTCTGAAGCTGCTGATGCTTCGTCCTGCCCTGGTTTCCATGGAAATTTGGGATTTTTCATGTGGGAATGTGGCCGTGGCAGCCTGGAGCCTCAGCAGGATCCCACATTGCCCCTGGTTTTCCATGTTCTCCATGTTTTTCCTGTTTTCCATGGTTTTTCCATGTTCTCCTTGATTTTCCATTTTGCTCTCCACAGCTTTCCATGTTCTCCCTGGTTTTTTCCATTCCCTTCCTGGTTTTCCATTCCTTCTGATTTTCCATGCTCTCCTTGGTTTTTCAAGCTCTCTGTGGTTTTCCATGCCCTTCCTGGTTTTCCATAATCTCCATTTTTCCATTCCTTCTGGTTTTCCATGTTCTTCCTGGTTTTCCCAGATCTCCCTGTTTTCCATGTTTTCCATGGTTTTTTTTCATGTTCTCCCTTGTTTTCCATCCCTTCCTTGGTTTTTTCATGCCTTCTTTCTTTTTTAATTCCTTCTGTTTTTCCATGTTCTCCCTGGCTTTCCATATCTTCTGGTTTTCCATGCTCTCCCTGTTTTTTCCATGCTCTCCCTGGTTTTTTCCATGTCCTTCCTGGTTTTCCATTCCTTCTGGTTTTCCATCTTCCTGGTTTTCCCAGATCTCCCTGTTTTCCATGGTTTTTTCCAAGCTCTCCCTGTTTTTCCATACCCTCCTTGGGTTTTCCATGCCCTCCCTCTTTTTTAATTCCTTCTGGTTTTCCATGCTCTCCCTGTTTTTTCCATGCTCTCCCTGTTTTTTCCATGCTCTCCCTGTTTTTTCCATGCTCTGCCTGTTTTTTCTATGTTCTCCGTGGTTTTTTTCCATGTCCTTCCTGGTTTTCCATGTTCTCCTTGGTTTTCCAAGCTCTCTGTGGTTTTCCATGCTCTTCCTGGTTTTCCATACTCTCCATTTTTCCATTCCTTCTGGTTTTCCATGTTCCTGGTTTTCCCAGATCTCCCTGTTTTCCATGGTTTTTTCCAAGCTCTCCCTGTTTTTCCACACCCTCCTTGTTTTTTCCATGCCCTCCCTCTTTTTTAATTCTTTCTGGTTTTCCATTCTCTCCCTGTTTTTTCCATGCTCTGCCTGGTTTTTTCCATATTCTCTGTAGTTTTTTTCCATGTCCTTCCTGGTTTTCCATGTTCTCCTTGGTTTTCCAATCTCTCTGTGGTTTTCCATGTTCTTCCTGGGTTTCCCAGGTCTCCCTGTTTTCCATGGTTTTTTCTATGTTCTCTCTGTTTTTCCATACCCTCCTTGGGTTTTTCATGCCCTCCCTCTTTTTTAATTCTTTCTGGTTTTCCATGCTCTCCCTGTTTTTTCCATGCTCTCCCTGTTTTTTCCATGCTCTCCCTGGTTTTTTTCCATGTTCTCCCTGTTTTTTTTCCATGCCCTTCCTGGTTTTCCATACTCTCCATTTTTCCATTCCTTCGGGTTTTCCATGTTCTTCCTGGTTTTCCCAGATCTCCATGTTTTTTTCCATGTTCTCTCTGTTTTTCCATGCCCTCCTTGGGTTTTCCATGCCCTCCCTCTTTTTTAATTCCTTCTGTTTTTCCATGCTCTCCCTGTTTATTCCATGCTCTCCCTGTTTTTTTCCATGTTCTCCCTGTTTTTTTCCATGTCCTTCCTGGTTTTCCATGTTCTCCTTGGTTTTCCAAGCTCTCTGTGGTTTTCCATGCTCTTCCTGGTTTTCCAAGCTCTCCCTGTTTTCCATGCCATCCCTGTTTTTTCCCATTCCCTCTGGTTTTCCATGCCCTCCCTGGTTTTCCATGCTCTCCATTTTTTTTCCATGCCCTTCCCAGTTTTCCAAGCTTTCTCCTGCTCCCTCCTCCCAGCCAGACCCTGCAGGATCAGGACATATCCCAACATTCCAAGACTGGATCATCCAGGGTTTATTTTATCCCGAGCCTGGATTCCCACCCTGCAATTCCCACCCTTGATTCCAGACCAGTATTCCCAATCCAAAGGGGTTTTTTTGTGGGAATTCTTGGGAGCAGAGCCAGGCTGGCTCCTTTTTCCCACTTTCTCCTCATCCTGGATCCTTGGATTCCTCCTCTCACCCTCCCAGCAATTCCCAGTTTTCCTGGAGAGGGATCAGGAGAAGGATCTGGAGGCAGCTCCAGCTCTAATCCTACAATTAGAGCTGGAACTCTAATTTTTTTGGGGAATTAAAAAAAAATTAGAAAATGGGAATTAAAAAAAAATTAACAATTTTTTTTTCCGGGAATTGCATTGCTCATTCCCATCAAGGAATGAGCAGGGAAAACAGGGACTTCCCAAACTTCACTCCAGCTTTTCCTGTGGATCAGAATTCCCAGGATTCTGCTTGGAGCTGCTCTCCTTCCCAAGGAATTGTCAGGGAATTCCCAAAGGAAGCTCTGCCGGGTGATTCCCACCCCATTTTCCATGGATCCCAAACACCCTTCCCGACCCTTTCTCAGCCATCCCAATCCCCCTGGAACACCAAATTCCCAGCAGGATGCTCAGGGATCCCTTCCGTGCCAAAATCCCTGAGGTTGGACACTGGGAATTGCCCTGGGAGCTTTTCCCAGAAGTTTTTTTTCCATGATTTAGGATGGAATTCCAGCCAATCCCGTTGGATTTCCAGCTGAGGGCAAAGGGATGATAATCCCAGGCTGGAGCTGGGATAAATCCCAAATCCCAGCTCAGAGGGGCGATCCCAGCTGGATAAAGGCTGGAATTCTGGGGTGCCCCACCCAAATCCCACAGGAATTTTGGGGAGAGCCAGGAATGGGAGTGGGAATCATTCCATGCCGTTGATTTTTGTGTTTTGTTTCCCATTCCAAGCCTCCATGCGGAGAAGGAAAGGGGGTGAGTGAAACTGAAATTCCTGGGATTCCATCAGGATCCAGACCAGGGGAAGGGGGGCAGGAAATCCCAGGAATTCAGCTGGAATTTGGGGATTTGGGGATGGAGCTCTGGCGTCCTGGAGCAGCTCCAGTAGGAATTGGAATTCCAGGAATTGGAATGCCAGGAATTGGAATGCCAGGAATTGTGGGAATAAGGAATTCCGCTGGGCATGGGCAGAACGTTATCCCTAAATCCGTTATCCCAAAATTCCCAACCCTGCCATTCCCAGCCGTGATCCTACTCCAGGTTTTCCCCATAGGAATGTCCCGTGTGGGAATCCTGGGGAATGACAGAGTCCAGTTTATCCCAAAAAGCCAAAGCCTCTCCTGCCAATTCCAGGGAGTTTATCCCGTTATTTCTGGGATTTCCAGGCACTTTATCCCATTATTCCTGCTGTATCCAGGCAGTTTATCCCGTTATTTCTGGGATTTCCAGGCAGTTTATCCCATTACTCCTGGTGGATCCAGGCAGTTTATCCCATTATTTCTGGGATTTCCAGGCAGTTTATCCCATTATTCCTGGGATTTCCAGGGAGTTTATCCTGTTATTCCTGGTGGATCCAGGGAGTTTATCTCACAATTCCTGGCAAATCCAGGGAGTTTATCCCATTATTCCTGGGATTTCCAGGCAGTTTATTGCATTATTTCTGGGATTTCCAGGCAGTTTATACCTTTGTTCCTGGCAAATCCAGGGAGTTTATCCCATTATTCCTGGGATTTCCAGACAGTTTATCCCGTTATTTCTGGGATTTCCAGGCAGTTAATTTCATTATTCCTGGGATTTCCAGGCAGTTTATCCCAAATTTCTGGGATTTCCAGGGAGTTTATCCCGTTATTCCTGGTGGATCCAGGGAGTTTATCTCAATTCCTGGCAAATCCAGGGAGTTTATCCCAAATTTCTGGGATTTCCAGGCGGTTTATCCCGTTATTCCTGGCAGATCCATGTAGATTATCCCACAGTTCCTGGTGGATCAATGTGGATTATTCCTGCTGTTCCCACCCCGAGGATGTGCCAGGAATGTCACGTGAGGGACACAGAAAAACTGGGAAGTTTTTGGTGGATCTGGATGGGATTGAAGGTCCCCAACCCATCCCAGGGTTTTCTGATCCAGGATTTTTCTGTCCTGGTGGTTTCCTGTTCCCCGTTCCCTATGGAATGTGGGATCAGCTCTTCCAGCAGGGAAGGTGGGATCTGGTGGGGGACAGGAAAAGTGGGAATCACCGTGGGAAGTGTCCCAGGGATCTTCCCAACCTTTCCCTGGATCCAGCAGATCTGAGGGGAGCCACACAAGGATCCCAGAGATCAGGAAAATTCTCTGGAGATTCCCAAAGATTAGAGGTGGATCTGGGATGTTCTTCCTGGCTGGAAGAGAAGATTCCAGGGAGAGCTTCCAGAACATTCCAGGGCCTGAAGGGGCTCCAGGAGAAGCTGGAATTTGGGGAAAGGAATGGAGGGACGGGACACAGGGAATGGG
>JBBMKD010055120.1:0-10449 GCA_037834095.1 Argya squamiceps
TAATTTGAATAGATATGAAAATCAAGACCCCTCATAGGTAACAATCAATCAGACCTTGTCCCTATCCCCACCCCACCATTTCCCCCACCCAAGCCCTGGGACTCAGTGCAGCCTTGTGCAAATGTGAGCACCCTCCAGCCCAGGCTGGACCTGCAGCTTTCAGCTCCTTGGCTCCAACTCCCAGCTGCTGTCCTTGGAGAAGGAGCTGCCTGAGACACACAGGGATGTTCATTTCTTGTCAGCCAACAAACCCAAGGAAGGCACAGCTCCATCAAATGCAAAAGTCATTGCTCTGCTGGATATTAAATCCACTTTCCACAGCAGACAGACTCTGACCAATGGAAAACACCTTCTGTGCCCAGCACAGATCCCAAGGTCCCCCTGAAACGCTGAGGAAAGAACTCCACAACTAGTAATAGTTGTTAGAGCGGTATTTATTTATCGACGTCGAGACACGTGGGGAATAATTTCACCAAAGACATGTATACCCACCAGGGAACTTGCCCCCCTCATTATTTCTTGAGGTCTTACATATGCATGATATTCCACAGACTCTCTTCATATGTATTCATTCCCTGACCCCACCCATCCTTGCTTGGTATGGCAATTACTCCACGCCCTTCTGGGCATGCTCAGTCCTTGGTGGTGGTGGTGGTCTCTGGGCATGGTGGTGGTCTTCTGGCATTCACCTCTTTGCCTTTATCTCTCCCATGTGTGCTTTGGTCCTCTTGGCACGTTTTCAAGGGAACATACCATCTTAGAGTCTGTGTTCTTTTCTTTATCTGCTTCCTTAGCCATGTTATTTTACTCTTTAGGCTCGTTCTTCTTTTGACTATCGCCAAGGCTCCCAGTACTTGTGGTGCTTAAAAATATGCAAAAGGGTAACAGTCACAGCATTCAGTGTTCACTAAATGTTTTCTACAATTCCATCTCATATATTTTAAAGTACTACTTGGAATACATTCTAACAAACAGTATAGGTTCTTAAATCTACTATAAAGGATTAGCAGATTTTTTCAAATCTATGCTTCATATCCCCCCTTTTCTATAAACTTAGTAAATTCTTTTACTATATTGAGGCTTCTTCCTAGCCTTTAGTCAATTATTCTAATAATTATTTTTTAAATACTATTCCATGTAGTCTAGATAATGAGGTCAAAGCTGCTACCTGTTTAAGCATTCTCCAGTTCCATGTAAGTATCGCAATAGACATTATTAAGTTTATCTCCACTACCAGCAGCAAAATAATGATGGGGTGACATTGAGTGTTTAGGATTCCAGTTGCTGTTTGTGACCATCCAAAGAGAGCATCTCACTAGTTGTGGCTTAGGTCTTGTTTTACCCTTTTCAGGATTCTACTTTTTTTTTTAATCATGTTGGACAGTTATTAATGTTTTCTGTCCATTTTTAAAATATTTAAAAAAATATTTTTGCTAGATCTTCATGTTTTATTAATTGTTTTCCTAGGGTTTGGTTCATTCTAATTGGTGTGGATGATCAATTGGTGGGATACTATTGGTACTAAATATGAAAAGTCACACTCAACAATTCTAATGAAATTGCAGATACAAAAACTAGAATGATCTTTAGCAGGTAGGGATACATTGTTTCTGTCTATTTCTAGAAATGTACAAGTGGTTATTAAGCATATACAACTATGGCCTATGTATATAATTACAGCCTTTTGATCAATATTTGGGTGAATCTTAAAATGGCAAAGACTGCTCAGTGTGAGTTATATATTTTGAGCATCAATTGTGTTGTTTTCCCATATTGGTTGACTCTATTCAAAATTGTGCTTGCATACAACTGAGAGCCAGAGATACATTGTCTTGAGCTACATTAAGTGCTTCTATTATTAGTAATATTTTTGAAATCTGCTATTGATCAGTTCCTAATGCCAATAGAGATGATTGCAGGAGCTGTTTTAGTTTTTCTTCTATGTCCAGCTCTTTAAATTGCCTGGTTCAGTATTTCACGTAGTTTTTCTAAACAACAAGGCCCATCAAATGAATTACTTGGAATTGCGGGCCATGCCCTGTCTCTACAGATTTCACCAGCGCTCCCAGGGTGAATCCCATTGTGGCAATATTTAGTCACATTCTGACGCCATGGAGAGTTTAAGTAATAATTTTTAGGCACTGATCCTAACAGGTCTAGTTCTTGAGGCTCTAGTCCTTTCATTCAGTGATGGTGCTATCATGCCTGCTTGGAAGCTTTCCCACCATTTGGCTTCATCTCCAATCTTTTATATGTCTAATTTTGTACCACCCCTGGTTATGTTACACCAGTGATTCTCTGCATCTGATCTATTTGCTTATCTATCTATCTATCTATCTATCTATTTATCTATCTATCTATCTATCTATCTATCCTTCCTCTGGTTCCTACCCATTTTGTAAAACCAATAAATTTACTTATGGGGATGCCAATTAAACATGTGTGGAAAGGGTCTCCTGGGATGGCTAAATATAAATGAAAGGAGTCTACACTAGCAGCATTGGCGCGAGTAGGTTACATATTCTGTCAATGCCATCCCGGCAGGTTAATTTCTTCTATACTACATATGTAACAAAGGGAAAGCCCCAAAAACTCTCACATCTAATCTAAAACTATTCTTCATCTTTATTACTAGAAAAAAAAAAACAAAACAAAACCTTCCCCTGTGAGATCAGGGAAAATTCAAACTGACTGTGTCTTTTCTCTTCACGCCCTTCTCCTCTTTCGTCTTCTTTGGTTCTCCTTTTCCCATCTGCACTTTGTTTGTTCCCACTGATCAGGTCTAACACGCCAAGTCCCAGGGATAAATATCCCCTTCCCACATTCAATTGCCTTGACTTCCTTCTGCCTCTCTTTCTGCTCAAGCTTCCGGAGTTCATTATGATACCACTGAATTGCCTGCCCCAAATGCTCCTGAGATTCAAACAAGCTCAGCGCTTCCTGACAGGTTTAAGGGGAATTAACCGTTGCTCCTGTCACTTGGGATAAGAACACCCACTTATTAAACTCTTGGAAGTGCCAATGTCTACATTCCATACACCTGGGGAAGCTGCTTCCCCTAAATTGATACCACGTGTCTGATGCAGGGTTGCCTGAGAGTAAAAGGAGTTGGAGTACCGAGAACGCAGATCGAGCCAATATGGTTAACAGCTACGTTCTGATTTATTTCGGCTAAGATGGCTGCTTATATACATTTCTATATAGTTTACATTTACAGTGGCTTTTTCATTGGCACACAGCAGAGAGAAATATGAAAACACACTTTATTTTACTTGCTCTTAAGGTGGCTATCACGTGCCTACTAACAATTCTACTCAATGACCTTCACAACCTTATTATCTTTCCCTGATACCTTAACTACTAATTTCTAACTGCGCAACACTTGGCTAAGTAATTTTAACTGCATCACAAGCTTCAAGGCCTCAGTTAGGCCTCAGTGAAGGCCTCAGCTCAGGTAGTTCAAGGCCTAGGTATACATCATGTCCACCTTCCCTGAGGAATTCTGTAACACTTGTTACAGAATCTACATTTACACTCCACACATTCTAACCTCACCCAGGGGTAGCAAAAACATTCACAGTTCTCAGGGCAACTGATGTTTTCCGGTAACGCTGATTGTGGGTTCATTGGCAGTTCTTGGTCTGGTGTCATCCTCAAGAGTCTTCTGGAATTTTTTTTAACTCGGCTGTGGTGGATCCAAGCACTCTGTTCCTTGATCTTAATCGCGGTGAAGGTAGTCAGGAGCACCTGGTACGGTCCCTCCCACTGTGGTTCTAAGATTTTCTCTGCAAGAGACTTAACATATACATAGTCTCCAGGTTGTATGTCATGCACTGGTGCATCAGGCCTTGTGCTCCGAGTTCCAGCCACATGTTTTTTAATTGTTTTGTTTACTCAAGGCCACCATATAAGTAGTCAATGTTTCTTCCCCAACTTGAGTAGACGACCCTTTTTGTACTTTATATGGTCTCCTGTACAGCATTTCAAAGGGACTAAGTTTTCCTTAGCTCTAGGTTTGGTTTGAATTCTCAGTAGAGCTAATGGGAGGGATTGCGGCCAGGGTAAATTAACCTCTAGACTCAATCTCACAATTTGTTGCTTAATTAAATGATTAATCTTCTGCTACTTGACTGTGGGTGGTATGGAACATGGAGTTCCCAATCTATGCCTAGGTGACAATCGATCTGTTACACTATTTTTGAAATTAAGTGTGGTCTTCTGTCTGAGGATATCGTGGCTGGAACTCTGAAGCATGGTATTATTTCTTGCAACAATACTTTAGTTACTTCTCAGGCTTATGCTGTCCTTGTGGGGAAGGCTTCTGGCCATCCTGAAAAGGTATCTGTTAATACCAAGAAATACCTGTAGCCCCCTTTTCTTGGCAATTCAGTAAAATCCATTTGTCATTGTTCTCCAGGGCCCTGCCTCTTTCAATTTGGCCTATTTTTGGTTCAGGCATATTCTTGGGATTGGTCTGGAAGTAAAAATCACAATTTGAGTTACTTGAGCGACAGTGGAGTTCTTGGCTACTATTTTTTCGATTAGGTAGTTATATAGGGCGTGTATTCTCCAATGTGTCTTTCGATGTTCCTCCTTTACTAATGACCATAATAAAGGAGAAGGGATGACTGTTTTGTTGTCTTCTGTAATTGCCCACCTTTCTTGGTTATATGTTCCCTTTTGACTCTTAATCAACTTTTTGTCTCTTTTGTCATATACTGGCTTACTTTTGAGAGGAATTTGCCTGTCTGGAACCAAAACCCCTTCTGTTGTTATCTCACTTTTTGCTGCTTCTTTTGCCTCCCTATCTACCAGTTCATTTCTTTCTTCTAATTCTGAGTTCACCTTTTTATGGGCTTTTATATGCATGATTGCCACTTTCTCAGGTAATTGGACTGTTTCTAATAGTTGCAGTATTTCTGCTGCATGTTTGATATGTTTTCCTTGTGAGTTCAGTAGTCTTCTTTCTTTCCAAATGGCTTCATGTGCATGTACCACTCTAAAAGCATGCTTTGAGTCTGTATAAATGTTTGGTTTTTTTCTTTTTTGCCATTTCGAGAGCATGGGTTAGTGCGATTATTTCAGCTTTCTGTGCAGAGGTGTTTCCTGGTAAGGGTCTGGATTAGATAACCTCTCTACAGGTAGTGACTGCATATCCAGCGCATCATTTTCCACTAAGAGCATGGTTGCTTCCATCAGTAAACCAGGTTTCTGCATCTGTGAGAGGGATGTCCTGCAGGTCTATCTGGCTGAAGTAGGTGGCTTCAGTGGTTTCTATGCAATCATGTTCTACCAGCTCCCCTTGGTTGTGGGGAGCCAGTGTCCACCTTTGACTTCCAGGACTGCAGACACTGTGTGGGACTCCAGCACAGTTATCTTCTGGCCTAATGTGAATTTGTGTAACTGCTGCAACAGCTGTGAGGCACTCAGGCCATTCCTTAGCTGTCTGTTATTAGTAAGCAGCTGCCTTTTGGCATGGGCTCAGGTCCTGGGCTAGTATCCCCAGGGCAGTCCCTTGTTTTTCATGGGAAATCAGGAAGAATGGTTTACATACATCCAGAAGTCCTAATGCCGGAACTGACATGAAAGTTTTCTTTCAGTTGTTTGTAGGCTCTATTTACTTTTGTCTACTGAAGGTCTTTATTCTTATTTGCAATGGGTGCATACAAAGGTTTAACGAGCAGTCTATAATTGTAGATCCATAACCTACACCATCCCAAAAGACGGGGGGTCTGCCTCTTTGCGGCTCTGTCCTAGAGTCTATTGTAACCGCCTGGGCCACACATGGCTCCTCAGTTCTGGTGGCTGTTAGAAGGTCATCTTCTGGTAGGGTTTCCCAGGACTCCAGAGCCTTTGCAAGTTGTCTTCCAAGTAAAGCCCATGGGAGCTGAGTTTTGCTCTCACTTTTCAGGCTTTCTTACTCAAATGCAAAAAATTTTCTGACTGGCTTTGTGGATGGGAATGCAAAAGAAGGCATATTCCAAATCTAAAATGGTAAACAAAATTAGCACTGGTGTTACACATGTTAGCAATGTGTATGGGTTGGCCACTATAGGATGAAGATCCTCAGTTATCTGGTTCACTGCCTGTAAGTCCTGTACTAGCAGATATGACCCGTCTGGTTTTTGAACAGGTGGTATGGGGGTATTAAAATTGGGTTGTCACTCTTCCAGCAATCTTAGCTGTAAAAATTTCTCTGTTATGGGGCTAATTCCCTTCCTGTCTTCCTTCTTCAAAGGGTATTGCTTAATCCTAACTGGTTGTCTGCCTTCCTTAAGCCTAACTTGTATAGGGGTAGCATTCTTTGCCCTTCCTGGCACATCAAAGGCCCATACTCCAGGGAATACCTGGTTTTAGTATTTGCTCATCAATTTCCCCCTTCGGCTCTGATTGCTGTCAGTATTAGGCTTAACACCTCCATGTATTGCTCATTGTTTACCTCCAGAACAATTTCCCCTTTCTTAAATTTAATGTTTACTTGTAGTAATTCCAGCAAATCTCTTCCTAGAAGGTGTTTTGGGGAATTTGATAAGTACAAGAATCTGTCAATGTCCTACTGTTTCCCAAACTTGTATTTTAATGGTTTACAGAAATACGCTTTTTCAGGTTGACCAGTTGCTCCAACTACTGTAACATATTCAACTTCTACAGGTACTAAAGCCTTGTTCAAAGCAGAATGTGTTGCTCCAGTGGCAACCAAAAATTTTACATCTTCCTCCTCCTCCCCCAGCTTCAGTTTTATAACCAGCAGGTCTGCTGGGGTAGCACACAGCCCCGGTCTCCCTCAGTCCTTCTGTACATGTGCCACTACCCCCTTTTTTCTTGCCTCTTGTGTCCACCTTGTCTTTGTTCCTGACACTCATTTTTCAGTGGCCAAATTTCTTAAAATTCGCACACTGGCTTCTGCCCAGCCAAGGCTGGTCCCGCTTAGGTGGCCCCCATCCACGCCTGTGTTCTCCTCTCCCTTCGTCCTATACCACTGTCACAAACTTTCTCATTCCTTGTTTGTACCCCTCTTCCCAATTGCTAAAAATTCTCCATGCTTCCCCCAACAGGACTTCTAAGTTTCTCCCATCTGGATCCCTGAGTTTTTGAAGTTTGCATCTAGTACCTCCTGTCGATTGCCCCAGGAATAAGTTTACTAGTTGTTGTATCCCTATCTTGGATGCCGGATCCAGTGAGGTGTGGCAGCACATGGCATCCCTCAGGTGGTCTAGAAATTCTTATGATGTTTCAGAGCGACCTTGTTTTATTACGTATAAAGCTGACCAATTTATAGTCTTAGGTATAGCCCTCCCCCACTCCCCTTGCTATCCACTCTTGGTAGCTTAACAACCTTTGCCTACCTGCTGGTTTTTTTGGGTCCTAACATGGGTCCTGAAGGGTAAAATAGGATGCTTTCACAGCTTATGGAAGGGGAGGCAGCCGTAAGGCAATAAAAAGAGCAAAAGGCTACATTTGGGTATTTAGTACAGAAGGCTGGAAAGCTATTAGCTTGTTGCAGTTATAGCTGTATTACCACAGAAATGTATTTGAGATACACTTTGCATACAGTGTACTCGGTTCTGGCGGGCCCCGCCTGTACTAGGTGCCCGCGGCCAGTGGTGCTGAAGCTGGGGAGGGGAAGAGGTGCGCGGCGCAGGGAGCAGTTTTTTTTTTTTTTCCAGTCATCCTTGAGCCAGGGAGCCGGCAAGGAGAAATAGAGCAGGCCGGCGTGCAGCACACAGCCGCGCCGGCAGGGACTGAGCACACAGCGAAAGCCGAGCGGGCGGCCAGCGGTGCTCAGCTGCGCTGCCAAGGATGGGGAGAGAGAGCGAGAGGTGAGCAGCGCTCAGCAGTGCAAGCGAGGAGGGGGAGGTGAGCGGGCAGCAAGCGGCGGCACTCCGCAGGACCGGCGGGGAGGGGAGAGTGAGCGGCTCCACTGAGAGGTGGCTTAACCACCCATGGTGCAGGGAAGCGAGCCCTCTATCCCTTTACCCCCCCATTCCTCTAGCCCGCCCCGCCAGCCTTGCATGACTCCCCAGTCCTGCGGGTATGGGAAAAATCAATCTCCCTGGTCACTCTCCGGGCCTTCCAGCAGCCCCAGAAATGAAAGGCTTTTCTCAACCTGGGACGGGCTGAGCGGAATCCGATGAATTACACAATACACAGTTTTCTCTGCAATAAACAGTGTGAATACACATTACTAAACACACAACACAAACATGTGACACTTGCTCTGAATCTTTCAGCCGCGTCAGCCACGCAAAACAAAGGGTGTCCCCAACGCACAATACCTACACACACAATCAGCACAGACACATCTGACCACCACAGCTGTCCACAAATTAGCAACTCTTAAGACAAAAATCCACTCAAATTCCCTTGAGTCACCTTGGGAGTTGGAACCTTGGGGTTCCCCTCCTCCTTTCTCAATACTACATTTCCCACTGTGCCTTGCTCACACCATGCGCTGGCACTTCCTGGCTGTCTCACACATACACACACATAAAACGTCCGGATCTTGTTCTTATAACCTTGCAACTGCAGTTTACCAATGTAGGGGTTCCCTAGGCCTACCCCCAAGGCCTCTAGTGGGCTGCCTCTTGACCAGGGAATCTCCTAAACGCCTTATACCCTGGCCCTCGCCGGTTCCCAGCCAGTATGCTTGCAAGCTAATCCCCAGGGCTTAATGCTGTGTGTTTGGACATCTCTCACGTGTCTTACCGGAGCCCTTCTGTCCCAGTGTACAGTTTCCTTTCCAGCTTAATACATACCTTTGTCCACATTGGCTCCGACAGGTTTTTCTGTCCCCCCGCGGGTTAGCAGGCACGTAGGAGATCCCCACTGGGAATGCCTTGGCGGCGCCTGGGTAATCCCACGCTGCCCGCCCCCGCAGCTGGACAGAGGTTGTCCTTTCATATGGTCGCCAACTGAAAAGCTGTGGAAAGAACCCCACAACTAGTAATAGTTGTTAGAGTGGTATTTATTTATCGATGTCGAGACACGTGGGGAATAATTTCACCAAAGACATGCATACCCACCAGGGAACTTGCCCCCTCATTATTTCTTGAGGTCTTACATATGCATGATATTCCACAGACTCTCTTCATACGTATTCATTCCCTGACCCCACCCATCCTTGCTTGGTATGGCAATTACTCCATGCCCTTCTGGGCATGCTCAGTCCTTAGTGGTGGTGGTCTCTGGGCATGGTGGTGGTCTTCTGGCATTCACCTCTTTGCCTTTATCTCTCCCATGAGTGCTTTGGTCCTCTTGGCATGTTTTCAAGGGAACATACCATCTTAGAGTCTGTGTTCTTTTCTTTATCTGCGCCCTTAGCCCTGTTACTCTGCTGTTTAGGCTAGTTTTTCTAATTCTTCTTCTGAGTATGTCGAAGGTTTCCCATACTTGTGCTGCTTAAATACATGCAAAAGGGTAACAGACACAGTGTTCAGTGTTCACTAAATGCCATCTCATATATTCTAAAATATTACTTGGAATACATTCTAAGATACAGTATATGTTCTTTAATCTACTATAAAGGATCAGCTGGGATCTCTTAAATCTATGTTTCACCAAGGCCCACCTCACCCCTCCTGATTTGCATCCCACTTTGCCCAATCCCCTTCCAACCCCATTCCACCCTGAGAGGCTGTGGAACCACGTAATTTTGGGGTGGGATTGAGTAGTTTTCAGTGGCATTGAGTGGTTTTGAGGTGACAGACCAAACCTTGTTGTCTCTTTGTGGGCCAAGAAGTGGAGAAAAATACAATAAACACCGCCCAAACCCCTAATATTCCCAAATCCTCCCAAGTATCTCCATGAATCCCAGATTCCCTTGAAATTCTAGTAAAAAGTGAGACTTGAGATGCCTTTGATGAATTTGTTGATTTTTACCCCATTTTGTATGTTTTAAAGGGATGAAGATGAATCAAAAGAATATTAGGACAACCAAACAAAAGGACCACCAGCCCAGTGTCCCCCCAATGCAGATCACAGGGAATGTGGGTTACAAGGGCTCTGGCCAATGTGGATCCTCTGATGGGGGATGGAGTTGGAGCAGCGCATGAAGTTCTTTCCACAAACAGGGCACTCATAGGCCATTCCCTTATCGGTGCCTCCGTTGGTGCTGGGTCAAATGAGAGCTCTGGGAGAAGCTCTTCCCACACTGGGGACACTCGTAAGGCCTCTCCCCAGTGTGGATGCGCCGGTGGGTGATGAGGTGGGAGTTTTGCTTGAAGCCCTTCCTGCAGTCGGGGTAGCGGAAGGGCCTCTCCTCTGTGTGAATCCGCTGGTGCACGAGGAGATCTGAGCTGGTCTGAAACCTCTTCCTACACTCGGGACACTTGTAGGGCCTCTCCCCAGTGTGGATCATTTGGTGGGCGAGCAATTGGGACCTCTGGTTGAAGCCCTTCCCACATTCCCCACACTTGTATGGCCTTTCCTCAGCGTGGATGTTCTGGTGGC
>JBBMKD010055121.1:0-10449 GCA_037834095.1 Argya squamiceps
CGGACGCGCTCCCGCTAGTCGGGAACCCCAGGGGAGCGTGTGGCCTTTTGTCCGCGTGACAAGGTTTACCACCGCAAAGTTCCAGTAGGGCTTCAGAGTGATTCGGCAAGTTCTCAAGTTCACTCCCCTTTTTATGCATAGAATTGTCCTACTGCCTGTCCTTTCTGTTCTGTGTCATTCTCTCCCTTTGGGATTGGTCCAAGTTACCCCATATCCTTTTCCACACCCCCTGTACTTAAACTGAGACCCGAGACGGGAAACTCACTTTCAAGTGGGCCCTCCGAGTGGAATAAAACTTGGTTGCTACCCACGTGAGAGTCCTCCTTTCTTCCTCGCCATCTGCCACGCTTCTGCCTGAGGTTCAGACCCACAAGATCTAAAGGTACTAAGCAGTACCCCTGAATGCAGACTCGGTAAGCGAGCTAGCCGGTAAGCAGCCCCGAACACTTGCATAGCCCCTCACAAGAGCTGCACAGATACATCGCAGCTTGCAGCACACATACGCCATCTGCTGAGTTGATGCTAACAGGGTGCTTGGGGTACAGCAGTAATAATCTGTCCCTGTCTTCTGTTTCTTTCTCTGTCTCTCCTTCTCCCTCTCTACTCTCTTTTCTATCCCCCTTTGTAAAGAACACTTAACCCTTCTTTATCAATAAACAGTTCTCAGATATAATATTGCTGCTTTTGCGCTTCATTTTTGTCCAAGAAATCTCCCTAAATCCTCCCTGACTCTGCCTTTTACAGCAGGACTGGACATAAACCCAAAGTAAAACTTGGATTTTGATCTTCAGTGGTAATGAGGGAGGACATTACCTAGTTTGGACTCCATCTTTTGGCCTCTGTCTTTTCCACCAGAGGCGTTGCACCCAGTGTACAGCATTTTACCCTGACTGCCACTCTAGAGGCCTTATATTTTAGCATAACACATATCAGCTTCATTAAACTTAGTGCTGTAGAGCATCAGTCAGCAACCTATTTTATCCAAATAGGACTGCATGATTGGTAATTTGTTAGAATAAATAGATTAAAGCTAACTCTATTCATCATGTATATTTTGGTGTTACAGAAAAACACTTTCATAGTGTTTCTAAAATAAATTCCTATAAAATATAGTGATATTTAGGAAAGAACACTATTACTTTTTGGACTATTAGTGGCTAAGAAATATTTTTTTTTCTTAAAACAAAGCCCTTTCCAGAAGTGTTACTAATAAAATTATGACACCTGATCCTTCAAAATGCCAGTGAAGTGCTGTGATTCTCTTAACGTGTAATTACACAGAAAAATCAGTCTACTCCTTTGGATCAGGAAGGTGATCTTGAAATTAATCCCCTGGTAGCCTGGATTTACAGCTCTTCAGTTCACCTTGTGGAGTGACCTTTCAGCACATCAACTGGATTCCCTAAGTAAGAAGGCATGTGCTTCAATCATGACTGGGACTTGGTCTTTGGGAGCCTGCTGAGGCTTGTCCAAGAGTGGGATAATGCCTGATCCCAAAATGCAACATATGGAAAACTGTCCTGTCAGGATGTTAACTTCCCGACGCCAGGGATTACATTGGTCAGATCTATCTGCTAAGACAGATGTTGTCTAGGCCACCACTCCACAGCAGACAGCAAGGCCTTGCTATGGTTCCTTTGTATGCTGTGTCCAGAAACAGGGCAGCATCTTTGGAACAAAGTGCATCCACAATCAGTTCTGTAGGCATGTTTTACATCTGAAAGCAAGTCGAATTGTTTTTGAAACATTGAGTTTAGCAAATGGTAAACTTTTTGGTAATTGCACTGTGACTCTTTAGCCCTTATTTAATTTTCAATGTCAGACTTAGATGTTTTATAGAAAATCCCTATCCTATTACTGCACATCAGTTTTCCTTTAGAGTAGTTTGAATTATTTCATCATATAATTTTTTTCTTTTTGCTTAAAAAAATTGTCAGTACAGTTTTTTTTTTTTTTTAACAGAGCATTGTTATCATCATCAACATCATCATCATCACTATCATCTTTTTTATATAAAAACAAATTGTGAGATTATTGTTTTAACTTTTATTTTGGGCACCTATTACGTTAGAGGTCATTGGTTGGAGACAGAAATTACACAAACTCACCAAGTACCCTCAACAAACAGCAATGAGTTTAATATGGCTGCTCTTTTTATAGGGAGTTTGAATCTCCCGGGTCTAGGCCATTTTAGACTAGAAATTTTAAAACTTCTGTGCTTATCCTAATACTGGCTTATTATAAATACATGGGGAAATTCTTGACAGTATGACAAACAGACAATATGCAAACTTCTTTTTGTTTTTTGAGGACTATAAAAAGCACATACAAGGGTTTTTTTTTACTTGCCTCAAACAGGACCACTCACAGCTCAGTAGGTTTCCTGGGATAACCCAAAATGCTACTGTATTCCACATCCCGCTCTACCCAAATATTGTTGCTGCCTCCTTAAGGTCCAAAGGGTGCAGCCTTGTGAATTGTGAATTCACAGAATTGTGAAGTCAGGGTTGGTACCACAGGCTTTTGAAAGTTTTTCTGGCAGGCAGCTCTGATACAGTTTAACACATGGCCAGAGTGTTATGAGCTGTGTGTAAATGTATCAGTCTCTGAGGGTGTCCTGCACTTCTCAGAATGGCTTAAAACAATTTTGTGTGATGGCTTTTCAGGTGTGTTTTGTAAAGTAAAGGTTTTAATAAAAGCAAAATAACAAACAATGCAGAAACAAAAGAAAAGCCAAGCACAGGTGTTAGAGAAACCTCTGACATCTTGCTAAGACACCCTAAAAAAGCCCAGAGCACCTTTGTGCTCATTTTTAAGTACTGAATGACCCAGGAGGGTTCTATTGGCAGTTTGCCAATAGAAACAGCTACAGGTTTTGAGAAACATCCCAAAGATCAAACCAGTTGCCCTGTGGTGGCACTGAGCCAATTACAATGAGAAGGCTATAAAAAATTCTAGTTTAACTTCTTTGCATGATAAAAGGTAAACAAAAACTTTTTTCCTTATATAGAAGCACCTGCTTGGGTGTGGAAATGCATTACTACACAGTTCGGTCTTTTTTGTTGCATGATTTTTGCCACACTGGCTTACTGGCTTTTGCCTTGGGCAGGGCTCCCTCTCTGTCCACTTGGTTTGGCTCTTGCTTTCTTGCTGTAGAGCTGAGGCAGTGTGGGCAGAGGCTTTTCCATTTTGGGTTCTCCTTTCAGTTTTTTGGGGGGGATTTTTTCCTTGTATCAGAGAGGCTGAATTGCGGCAAATTCTACAGGGGCCTGCCTATTGCCACCCTGTCAAGTGGGGCAGCCTTTGTCCCAGCCCAATTTGCTCCAAACACGCCAATAGCACCTGAGTGAAGGAGACTGTGGAGTCACCCCAGCCCAGCCACTCTGCCTTGACTGCTCCTGTTATCTCCTGCTGTGAGAAAGGTGAAGTCCCTCTGTGGGTTCTAGCCCTGACTGAGTTTCCAGCCACCATTGGAGCATGCCAGGTTCCTTTCTCAGTGAGTCTCCCCTCCAGGTAGGGGGAAGACTTGACACCACCTTTCCTTTTTTCCTTCTATCCGTATGCCTGGCTGCAGAGTGGCAGCTTGGGACAGGGTGTCCCTGGCATTTTTGGTCTCTCTTTGTTCTGGGCAGCCCACAAGATTTAGCAGTTTTGTATCTGATGGGTTACTTGCTGTTTTTTCTTGCCTACTGGTGTTCTGCTTCCTAGTAAACTGTTATTTTTTTTCACCTATATCTACCTTTATTCATTTGTTATTGGTGGAAAGGGATTTGTTGAGCCTGTAAAGGGAGGCAACTCATTTCGGAGTGTTCTAATTTAAATTGTCTCAAATCAAGACAGTAGAGAGTATAGTTTTTAACAGGAGAAGAATGTGCTTTTCCTCTTCTAATTCTCAAAAATTACCCCATTGGGTAACTCAGCACATCACTCTGTGTTACTCTTGGAGTAAAGTGTAGTCAAATAATAAAACTTGAACAGCAAAAAGAATTGATTGTTTAATGAAGTTGCTGACTGAATTCCTCTTTAAATGATGAATTTAATTATTTATTGCTTAAGCTGACTTAGAAAGCTCCCAGTAATACACCATATGAATGAAAATATTAGTTGTATCAGACAGACCCTTTCCCTCTTTAAAAAATGTTTGCAGGTGGAGAGACATTTTTACACCTTGGGTAGCTGCAATTGTTCTTCTTGATTGTTTTTCTGCAACACATGAGAAGACTAGTGACTGCAAAATCTAGTGTGCCATACCTAATTGCATAATTTAATATTCTAAGTTTTTCTCCTCCCTTTTTTGTTCTTTCAGCAGAATGCAGGACTGAGGCTCATAGCAATGTCTCAATTTCTCAGGTGGCAACAATCTGCCTCCACTGATGTCTGGTTTCCACATCTGGTGAACCATGTAGTCTTACAGTGCTATAGTTTACACCGCCTTTCATGCCATGATGTAATAATTTTTAAACTATTGCTTGCTTGTTATAATCCCAAAGGTTTATGCCTGCATTCATGCCCTGATAACTAAGTCCACATTTTTAGGTTTGCAGTGAAAACTTTCATTTAAATTGTGATCCATAAAGCCAAAAAGTTTGCTCATTGTGCAAGGGGTGTTTGCCTCTAATTGAGACATGCTGACATGCTGATGCACTGACAAGCTGCTTAGAAGATTTACCTGGAAAATACTTGCATCAAAGCATATATTTACAAACATGGTTGGAAAATGTTTTAGATTACAATGCAGCAAAACCTTGTTTTCTTATGAAGTGTTTGTTTGTGAAGGCACTGAGTAACTGACAGCTCCAACTACTTCAAGAACAGATTGAAAGTATGGCTGCTTAAATCTGTTACTTTCTGTAGAGATCTTACAAATATTTACAAGAGACAGTGGTAAAAGTAAGTAATTTTTTCTCTTTGTTTGTCTGGTAAACATAGGCTAGAGAAAAAACATTTTCTGCTTAGAAGGTTCCCATTTCTTTAGTTCTTGATGTTATATTTGAGAATCACAGTAATGATACTGGAAAGTATGCTTGGTAGCTATAGGAATGACACAGAATTGAAATAGATTACTTAGAGTAGATATTAAAATTTCATGAGGTAAAGATTTCAAGAGCTGCTTAAGTAATCATGTCTCAAAAATTACATTGGCGACGCGATGTGTCACGAAGTCTGGAGATTAGACAAACTCCTGAATTCCCTTCTGTCCCTATTTTCTATGATTTTTCAAGTTGGTGTGTGGAACTCCCTGGGAAACAAAGGTACATTAAGGTACTGTAAAATCATACCAAAAAAAGAGGAAAGGCTATGTTATGCTGAAGTGTGTGATGTTGTTGAGTTTAGCAAAAAATATGCATTTTTTTAAATTGAGACTTAATAGCATTGTTTCATTTGTGCTCACATATTATTGTTTTCATCAAATGTTCCTCATGAAAAGAATGTAGAATTGAAGCAAGTAGATGAGAACTGACTATTGCCGGAGTAAATGACTCCTGAGTAATGTTTCCAGACTTATATTACTTAATGTCATTACAATGCCCCAAATAACATCTGTGCATGGTTGGCCTTGAGCAAGAGTCTAATGGCACATACTGTGACAGAGCCATAGTCACCCTAGCACATACAAATCATGGTGTCCTGGAGATCTTGTCAGGGAACTAAAAGCTAGTTTTCCCCTCAAGCCTAGTATATAGACAACAAACATGGGATGAAATAGCAAAAAGAATGAGTCCCTTTTTGAGAGACCTTTTGATCTACTCCCTTGTTTCATGGACATGGAAGACATGAAAAATGGTTGAGTTTGGTGAGAAAAACCCAAAAAGCAACTCATGCTTTGGAGTCTAATGCTGAACTACTTAGGAAAATATTTGGGCTGTTATCTTCTCTTGTGAAAAATGATCCAGCTGACTGGTGGGAAGTCGAGTGAAATGTCTATCTTTATTATCTCTGTAATGTTGGAGCAGGTAGGAAAACCCACCACATTCAGCAATTCTGTTTGGCAATCACAATTCTAGTTGGCAACAGCTTCTCTCTGTGTCTTGTGCATGATGTTATCTAAAATGACACTACTGAAATAGCCATGTTTTGCAACTTGCATTCTGCCCTGAATATGACCCAACATTCAAATTTGAAAGGCTGAGTGAAAAAACATTTTCAAGTTTCCTGGCATGCAGAAGGGAGATACTAAAGCTGGTAAAATACTGTGAAAGGAAGTATGGTAACAGTGCTTTTACAAGTGCATTTTTTTCATTGTTCTTTTTATTCCAGGGCAAAGCAGATGGTTTTCCAAGAAAAGCAATGATACAAAATCACACCAGAGAGAACAAAGATAAGCTAGATGCATATCCTATTTAGTAAATAGTGAAAGTATGTTTCATTTTGCATTATATTTATTCAGAGGAGAGTAGAGGATCAGTACTTCTCCCCCAGCTTCCAAACTGTTTGATCCTGGACTTTCTTTCCTACCCAGGATGAAGACTAAACTGTTCTGACAGATTCATCACTGAGTTCAGTGCCCACCAAGGCTTCCATAGGATTATATGTCCTCAGCTTTTCATCTTGCCCCAAAGTTGGAGGCAGTGTTTGAACCCATGACTTTTCCTGGAAGCACAAACAGGGGTGCTTATAAACAACTTCCAAGATGGGAATTAGCTGAAGCTGGCAAATATGGATCATAATCAGGTATCTGTGGATCTCTAGGACTCATAGAACCAATCTTACAAAATATGGATGGAGCAAACCTAAGGATCCTCCTAACTTTGCTCAGAGTTGGTGTATTTTGCAGACATTCAGGAAATCACTTCCTTTCACCATGCATCTGCTCAAAATGACAGGCTGCTGAGGAAAGAAAGCTTTTGCCATTACCTGATGATCCCACCAAGTGTCAAATCATAGAGACTGACATTGCTCGCAATTATTTTTCCTTTGAAATCTTACTAAGTGTGAGTATTGTTTTCATTCCTCCTTGGTAAGGTATTTATTTCAATAGAGCTGCTTGCACTCTAATTTCCTGTGTTGCCATTCCTACCTAGGAGAAAACAGCAGAGAGGGTTTGGATAGAAAATTACACCAGCAGAGGGGTTTGGATAGAAAATCAAAGCAGGGATCCTTCAGAGATGCTTACTCAGGTACAAGCCTTCCTATCACTGTGCTGTATAGTCTCTATTTGACATAATCTGACATCGCCACTGCACAATGGCAGAGCTAGGTTAGCAGGCCTAGATGGCAGCACCAAGTCTGGGGCAGCTAAACAGAGCAAGTGTTTCTGCATGAATAAATGTAGAAGTAAAATTAATAGGCATCCAGAGTATGTAACAGACCATATTCCTCTGAAAAGGTTTGGGGGTTAATACAAGCATTGCCGGGTAGGCCATTGGATTGTCCCTGGAATAACATCCTTCCCTTTCCACATTGTGTTTGCACTAAAACCTCAAACCTTGCTGTTTGCTCTATGCCTCCAGAAAAGCTTTGCAAGTTGCAGTGTAGAGTAGAAGTGACAAAGCAGGATGTTTTCTTTGTGAGAAGGCACCCTGAGTACACATTCTATCATCACTATTCAGCTTTCAAAACAGACATGACAATGGTGGTGGTAGAGTGCCAGGCAAAATGCACGGATGTTGTTGTCATCATCATCTGTCCTGGCTCAGCAGAAGTGTCAGCCAGATGTGACCCTGGGCAGATACCCTGGGTGCTGGTGCAACAGTGAGGTGGCATGGCTCTCCAGAATTCCAAAGAGGTTCTAAAGTCAGGTGCAGTGAGCAAGTCAATTCTTAATTCTGAAATTTTTCCTCTCTTTAAATTAAGATCAAGTATCTTGTAAAGCACAGTTACATTTGTCTAATTTTATTGTTTCTTGGACTTTTCTGAGTTACAACTTAATTCAATATATAAATATAATATATAAATATTGTCATGCATTGTAAAATATATTATCAATATTGTTATATAATATTATTAATATGGCCAAATTAACTCTAGGTCACTATGATTCCAAAGGTCAAAGCTTTATCTTTTTGATGTGGGCAATTCCATTAAGAAACTCAAATATAAATAAAATAAATATAAATAAGGGAAATACTGACTCTGAGGAACTTGCATTCCAAAAGCATTGCACATCCTTGCTTAAAGGGCAAAATAAGGCTGAGAGTTGCAGATTTGAGCATGTGTTCTAAGGAATAAAGAGAAAAAAAAATGAAATGCCAACCTGCTGTTGGATGTAAGCCGGTCTTCTGCTTTAATTTGAAACAATAAAGTATACACATCTTGAAGATCGTTGCACCTACTCCCTTAACATGTTACAGCATCACAACAAAGTGTAACATAGAGTTGATTTTTATGAAATATGTTCAGAATGTAAATTCAACTTGTCTTCTTTTTTTCATTTACAAGAGTATCACTCTTGTAAATAGTATAGTAGACAGCGGAATTTGTGCCTGGGTACAAATGGTAAATCAAATAATTTAAACACCTTCTTTTTCTTTCCATAGCTTTGATTATTCCATAAGACCCATGAGGCATAATTTTTGAAAGTCCTAGACTCTAAGTTAGTAGGTATTCTTTTTTTGTTTGATTCTTTCCATTAGCAGATGAAAATTAATTTTCAGTACCTGGAATTAAGGAACAGATTATTTCAATAAATGTGTATTGATACATTCAATGGTTCAGCAGAGGTCTGGATGGGGCAGGAAGAAGAGACAGAAACACAGCTATTTATATCCCTGTTGAGATAACAGAAGACAAAAATCTGCAAAATAAAGTCTTAAATTTGAATTCCATGTCATATACTTAGCTGCTGTGGGATAGCAAAATTAGTAATATTTTCAGCACTATCTAAGAGATATCATGGGACTGGTATGCCAGTAAACTTATATTAGTGAGAAATCAGAATATAGTTTAAGTACTCAATTTTAAAAACATAATGGCAGCCCTTTCAAAGGGGCAGGAAGTTATAATGATATCCCTACATGTACATCTTCCTGCATTTCCATTAGAAAAAATACCAGGACAGTGATTAATATCATAGAGCCTCCACATGCCAAAACTTTAAAAATACTCTAATAGTTCAGCTATCTCCACAGATGTTTGCTTCTTGACTCTTTTTTTCTTCCTATTTCATGTTTTTTCTCCCTACATTGTGATGGGGCACAGCTGACATATCTTCCTCCTCAGTCCAGCTTGAGTACAGAGCTGTGTTGATTTGGCACCACCTGGTTTTTGGTAGTGAGGAAGGACCACAGAAATGGCTTCTGTTAGAAGCTGCTAGAAGTTTCCACCATTGTGGGCCTGATATTTCTGGGCCTGAGAGATTTTAGCCTGATAGCAGCTGCTAACTTTTTCCCAAGGAAAAGTTTCTCAAGAAAGCTTCTTCTCAAGACAATCTTGGCAAACAACTATCCTTTTCCAAACAATCTTTCTTCAGGTAGTGTTTTGCTATTTCTCTAGTTTAACCAATGGGATTAGAGAGGTGTCGTTCCTATTCACCAATCATGTTACGTCTGTATCAGAACACCTATAAAAGGTAGTAAGAATTAGACCAATAAAGCCTTTTTTCTATGCTCTTTGCCTTCTGAAATATTTGGAGTCTTTCATCTTTCTTTCGTGTCCAACAGTGACACACCATGTCTAACAGGGCCAATCTCTAATGGTTCTGAAGATGGACATGCTACTGGGCCAATTAGAGAGATTGGTAACACTTCTGTAATGATAAATCTAAGAAGAAAATCAAAACAGCACAGGCAGTTTTTTTTAGGGGTGGCGAGGCGATGCTGCCGGGGACCATCCTGGCACAGCCCACGGCAATGCACTGCCATGGCTGCCACCATCTTGGCATGGCCCACAGCAAGCCTTGCCTGCCTGGCCACTCCTAACCAGCTAATAAAAATGGCAGGAGACGATGTTTCCTCCTTTAAATGCCTTTATTAAAGAATCAGCTCTTTTAGAAACAGGTGCCTGGGGGTGGGGTGGCCTCCACTGTAAATGCTGAGAAGGAGGGAGGGGCTGGGCACTTGGCCACTGCACACAGCCGAGTGGGGAATTAGCCTCCCCCCTCACAGGAGCATGCTCCTGAGGATTCCATTTTCGACGTGGTTCTGCCGAAAAGTCGGTTGTTTAAAATGTTTTTCTGGTCACTGCGAGATCAGAGTTTCAAGTCAGTTGGCTTCTACTTTTCAGGCTTTATTGCTGTCCTTCTTTTTGTTTTAGGTTGTTATCAAAGAGACTTAATTACTGTTTGTTTTGGAAATTGTCCCGATTTTCCTGAGGTGTTGCATTACCATAAGGGGTGTAAGAGCTCGGTGGTTCTCGATGAGCAGCGGGGGTGGGGAGCATGGCCGGAGACAGGGGCAGGGGGCGTGAAGTAGCCAGGCAGAGTAGAGAGGTGTACGAGTCTTACGTTGCCATGGAAACGACATTCTTGCCTGACAGGCCACGAAGATATATTACAAAATGAGTACAAACAGT
>JBBMKD010055122.1:0-10403 GCA_037834095.1 Argya squamiceps
AAAGAAAAAGAAAAAGAAAAAGAAAAAGAAAAAGAAAAAGAAAAAGAAAAAGAAAAAGAAAAAGAAAAAGAAAACAACAAACAAACAAACAAAAAAACCACACCAAAACTCACAAAAAACCAAAAAACACACAAACACACCAACCGACAATAAATGTTAAACTAACAGATCCAGCAAAAATGCAGTGAAATTATCACCACCAATTAGACTGTTACCAACCATGAACATACCTCCTTATCACCTAAATGTTTATTTCCCCAAGAGAATTCTGATTTTTTGTAATGCATTTTCTGCCATTAAACATGAGATTTTGCTATTGATATTAAGTCATTAATAATTTGAATTCTCTGTGGGCAGAATAAGCTATTTCTACTCTTACAAATTCTTGGCAATATTTTCTTCTGTTTCCAAATAGGCAGCTTCTGCAAGGTGAACCAGCACTATAAGTAACCATTTTCCAAACTCTTTGCACTGTAGGAATGATAATTCCTTTCTATACAGAACAGATCCTTTTAAAAGGCATGAAAACTTCAATATAAACTTTATAATTGCTTTCAAAATACTGGTTATCTTTCCATGTCACCTCATGCAGAATGCAAACCATTGGAAAACCATCAACAGAAGACAATAGTGAGCAGTGGGAAGAAAGGTTAAAATAGTCTACTTGGATCAACAAAAGAGTTGATCAATGAAACAATGAACCATAAGATGTCATAAAATTTACTTATTGTGTTCCTGCATGAAGTCAATTTGTATAATCAAGAACTGGAAAATAAAGCATGCTTGGACCCATCACTATATGAAAATGTCTTCATTAGGTTTTCACCCAGCTTCTCCAAAAGCTGTAAAATTGCGGTTTAAAGAAGAAGAAAAAAAATTTTTAAAAAAAATTGTTACTTCAAGAACTCAAAAAACACTATTCCTAAGCCTGTACTAATTTCTTGTCTATTCTCGGTCCTGCAAAATTGTTAGCTGAAAGTATATTAAACCAGCTTGTCAATCTTTCCTCTCATACTGCCTCAGAAAAATTCAGAACCTGTGACCACTAACAAGAAACTACAGCTTCCAGAAGGACAGCTACATAGAAAAAAAATCCAGCTTTAAAATCTTATCCAGTTATCTACAAGATCTAATAACCTTGATCTGCCATCAAAAAATAGAAAAAGCAAACGAAAATATGTACCCAGTATTGCAAATCCTTATGAGCTAAACCCAGAAAATAAATATTTAGACAGACGCTTAACATCCCTGTGTTCTATTACAACTGCTCATATATGCTTGTAGCTACCTTGAATTCCACTGTGTACTTTCTGCAGGTAAAAAAATCCCATATTTGGGTAAACATAAAAGGGAAAAAGAACTTGAATTCTGCTGTTAGGAAATCACAACACATTTGTGCTTAAACAGAAAAGCCTTAGCACACAATGATTGGTTAGAGTTCCAGTATAACATAGAATCTGCAGAGGTATGACAGGAGCGAATTCCTTACGTATATCTGGCACTGGATCCACTCCCCAGCCAGGCTCTGTTGCCCAAAGGTGACCTCTGAGCACTCATGTCCATGACCAATTATTACAAGACAACACTGCAACCTGCCTCATTCCCAAGAGAAACTTCACTTCTGTGCAGAGTCTTTCTGTCCTGTCATTCTTGTGTCCAGTCAGTTCAGCTTTGTCTGCAGGTGAACCTTCTGGCCCTCCATGCCCAGGTCATTCTCTGGTCACAAATTATCAAATACTGAGAAGCTAAAATTTGAATTTCCCTTTGACCAGGTGCTACATATTCCACAAAACAAATCAAGATGAGTTGAATTATATTGCAAATATTTCATTGTATATATGGAAAGTGCAGGAAAAGGGAAGGCAGCAGAAGAAAAGGAAACAAGATGCAAATATTCTGGATTCTTTCCTTCAAGTGGTAAATGTAATAATTTTATTTTCTAAAAGAATGGACTAGTAAGTTTGCTCACAGCATCACAATGTTTCCTGTTTCTGCTTAGAAAACTTCAGTATCCAGTCACCAAGCTCATTCAGTCTCTTCCCCTCTCCATTTTCGTCACATAAAGTAACTGAATGTACTTTTGGTCTCCCTTTTAAAAAGGTTTTATTTAAGTGTCTCCAGGGGCATTACTCTCTCTTTTATTAACCTGATCGCATTTATTCAAAAGACACGATAAATTTATCATGATTATATTAGAGACCAGTAGTTTCCTCCATTATTATCTAAACACTTAATATTTTACACAAAATTCATGTTAATGCTCACAGGGTTGGAATAATTAGTGATATATTCTCTTTCTCATATACTGTTTGGGCAAGCTGAGTTAAACAAGCCATACTATGTCCAATACAATGCTCATCATAATGTAGCTTAAAAATAGAAAAGGTGCACAAAGAATCTTCATGTTCCACAGTTAGAGGAAATATACATAAATGAACAAGAAACTATACAAATTTTCTCATTGTTGGGAGTGGGTGAAATCCTTTGAGATATATTCACATACACTGAATACATTAGAGTCAAAAATATATTAGAGGGAAAATTGTTGCAAGACTTCAGCTTCCTGTTAGATAAGGAACTGACCAGAGGCATTTTCATTGAAAACTTGGGGGAAAAAAATCATCTTTGAGTCTTCTGCAAGAACTGAGCTTTAACTACAGGTGCAGAAGAACAAAAGTGTAGCTGTATAACAATTTGATACAGTCTGAGATTTCCAAGGTTATGTTATGTTAAGTTATGTTTCCACAGCTAAATCTTCTGTGATTTTTTGAAATCCCAACTGGAAACCAAATGGAAAGCTACAAGTAAACTATACCTCTACTATGCTTTTCTTCTGGAAGACAGTAGATATGGAACTACAGCAACATGTGATATCACCATGAGTTCTTAATGGAAAAAGAGAAATCATTTAAAATAAACATCAGTTATATCTCATCTTAATGGTACAGATTTCTCACCACTTCATAATTTGCAGTAAATACATTTCTTTCTTGCAAGTTGTCCTGGGTTGTAGTATAGGATGTGCACAAAGTATTCTATCACCATCTTCATGAACTGATGAATCCAATTGTTGGAGCAGTGTTTTCCCAGGCCCCTCCCTCTGGGTGTCTTCTGTTAATGGCCCATCAAATGCCTGCTGCATGACTCACAGATAACTCCCACCGGGAGCTATCTCTCTTTAATGGGCCATCCAGGACCCCCTGTATGACTCATCATCCCATTGTGAGATGCTCTGCCCAGGGGGGAGGAGCCAAGCATCTCACCTGGATATAATCTGGGATTTGGGACAGTACAAGCAGCTCTTACCCATTGGATTCCCAGACGACCAGAGCTACCAGACCTTTCTATGGGATCACTGCCTCAGGAAGACCCCCTCATCTGGACTCTTTCCATCACCCTGCTCAAGTTGTATTCTGACTCTGTCAGTGGTCTTTTGTATTATTGCATTTATTCTATTTTATTTTACCTTTTTTTCCTTTTCTTCTTATTAAATTGTATTTCTGACTTGGAGCCCCTCACTCATTTTGCTTTCAAACCACTACAGAAATTTAAGTCATCTGGAAAATGCAACCAGAATTGCTGACTTCAATATTCACTTTGAAAAGCTCTCAGCCTTCCTCTACAAAAATTGATATTATGTTAAAATAACACACAAAGCAAAAATTTTAAGCACAAAGTAGAAATTTAAGCACAAAGTCACGTCTTGCAATGAAGAATTTGCAATGAGGAACTCACAAGGAAGAAATCATACTTGTAAGCAAACTAGTCTTTCATTTTTTTAAGTCATCAACACAAGAAACATAAGGAATACTACTTTTAAAAGCTAAAATAATGATCGTACAAAAGTGACCACCACAAAGCATAACTGATTGAAGATAGATTCTTGTATGGGAAGACTCACATTCACATTCCCAAAACATTGATTATCTTTTCTGATAAGAAAATAACCACAATAGAATATCCAGTGAACTCAGCAACTCATGGAAAACACAATGGAGAAAATCTTAAATACTTCTTCAGAAAAAAAAAATTAAAAATTTCTATATGACATTTTCAGGATCTGAGTTCGGATGCAAGTTGGACCTTCTTTTCAAGTCTTAAGGTCAGTAAACCCTCATTTAAGTATACCAGTAGAAGTTACACACCATACGACTCATTGCAAATTAGGCCTCCACCATGTTTGTATGCAGAACATAAAGAAGTGGCAAAAGGTCATAAACTCCAACCTGCAAGTTTTGCAGCTCCCCCTTAGTCTGAAGAAATCTATTCTGGATGTGTCCCTTTGTTTTCTCAGACCCATGTTAAGTTGCACATATTTCTCTCTCTCTCTTTTTTGTTTATTATAGATCATCTCCAAATCTGCTTCTGAATATTTTTCTGAGAAAAATAATTATATGTAGGATGCACTGTGAAGCTAAAACAGCTGGAATTGAATTTCACCATGACCACAAAATCACTGTGGAGCTAGAGCAAAAATGTCTCACACCATATATTTCAGTTTAAGTTTAAATATTTTTATGTAATGGATGCCAAACATAAAAAGATAAGTAAAAGTCCCAGTTACGTCAGTTTTAGGATGTTGAGGAAAAAGCTCATAATTGAATATTCAGAATGGAGATTTTCCTTGCTAAATAAAAAGCACGAGTTATTGAAATCTGATTTTATATCATGAATTGGATTTGTTTAAAAAATCTAGTTGCTTGCTTTCACAGTTTTTCACAGTTAAAAGGCACAATTCTGCCCAACCTTGAACCAACAGAGGATTAGGAATCAGGCTTGATCCACTGATTTTACTTATCTACATCTTTAAAAGTAATTAATACTTATATACCACGTTAATATATTAAATATATCTTAATTGTGGAGAAATATTTTCTTGGCTGTACCTTCCCTATGATGTTTGCTATGGGTCTGACTTGCTGATTTGCACTAAGATGGAATGCTTTTCTCTTTAAGTGATGCTGCAAATTGAGCAAATGCACTACAAATTGCAAGAAGTAAGCTGATTCATCTGTGAGAAAGAGGACACTGCTTTAATAATAGACTGAATAAATGACATCCACAAACTTCATGAAAGTGTTTATCAGAGGAGAAGCTTGACATAGCCTTGTAAATAACAAGTCTTATTGCCTTGTATTTCTCAGTATGTTGCCATATTAAAAACATAATAGGAGCCAAGCCCAAGATGTTTCAATCTTTTACAAGGACTACCTATCAATGTCTTATGGGAAGCAATAGACACATTTATAACATGCTGGAACTAAATAATTTAGAATGTATTTAGAGTACAGAGCAGTTAAGTGGTAACAGCAACCTATACAAATGTATCCTATTTTGAAAGCAGCATGCTTAACTATATATGTCTGAGGTACATTCAAGAAAACATTTTTTATGAAAACCCTACTTTCAAAAAAATTCAATGTGCTTGCAGCAGTGTCAGATTTTCTCGAACATTTTCAAAAATTACGAGTTTACATTTAACAATATATATTGTCTATCTGTAAACATATTAATAAACCCTAAATGTCTAGCACTGAAGAACTGAGTCAATTACTGCAGTAACATGTCAACAGCGACATAGACAGTCAGTCCTACAATGTCCAATGTAACTGCAACCCTATGACAGGAAGACAGAATGATAATAGATGCAACAAGGCAAAAATTTTATCGGAAGTCCTAATATTACTAATTTCCAGCACTGCCTTAGGATAGTAATCTAATTTTCTGTAAAATAACTCTCCTCATCAGGGCCATTACTGATGCTGTAAGGGAACCACGATATTGATGCTATGCATTTCTTCAACACCTTTGCATGACACCTCTATGGATTTCTCTGCAATACCCTATATATTATGTGCTGACTATGTGTCATCACTCTTTATCTGGTGGAAGACTACAAGAATACCAGACCCAAACCTGCTACCTGACTCTTGACATTTTTTGTGTGAGACCATTCACATATAAATTTTTACATTAATCTAGCACTGAACCATCAGTAGACCAAATATTTTTTTCTCAGTTTGGATTCCCTTTCATTTACCATAGCACAGCACAGTTGGAATTAAAGCCATTAAAAGTCAGTAACCTCTGAGCAACTGGAAGTATCAGTCTCCGAACATGGTGATCTAAACAGAACACATGAGAATGCTAAGAATCATAACACCAAAAGGGGTGAGCTCTGTACGCCAGTGCCACAGCTGTGAAGTTCCAGGCTTTCTTGGGAGACTCGATAAAAGATACAAGAAAAATACTAGGTGAACATAATAAAATAAAGAGAGTGAAGTGCAATTTTTCTCTGAAATTTGCAGCTCTTTGGGGGAAAAAAAGGTTTGTTTCTTCTTTTTTCTTTAAATTTTACATCTGATTATACTAATGCAGACTAACTAGTCTAACGTGTCTGCATTATTCTGAATCTCACAGTGCACAATAAAAATCTATCTGTAACAGCACAGACAGAATTGTAGACACGTGCGTATTGAGACATGGCCACACATGCACTATGTTAATACTTTGCAGTTTAAATATTATACTGGAATTTTGGGTAGAAGCTTCCATGAGTTTGAGTATCAATATATATTAAAATACAAGATAGTCAAATATCTTAACCCAGGAATGCCTTCTTGGCATTGGTATATAGGAGAAACTGTTGATAACTTTTTCATACTTCCTGGATTCTACTAAGAGCAGTCATTTTCTCACACTGATAATAATTTATCAGCACCATCATGGCTGTGGCAGGCCCTGTTCAGTAGTAATGGAGACTTTTCCAGCATTCCCACAATTCCTGTAATTCATCCTTATCATTCTGCTAGAGAAAGTTCTCTTAGATGCACCATGCAGTGGCCAAGAAGATATTTTTAAAGTGTGGTTACATCCAACATGATTTGAGTAATGCTTGGAAGAAAAGAAGAAATATGGAAGAGTCATAGTAGTGAACAAAATATTTGCTAGGTAGTGGCTTGGTCCCAGGAAAGAAACAGTGGTTCAGTAGAATGAAACCTGTAGGCAAACATCTCTATTTTCCTAGAAATCTGTCTGAAAAGAAGTAAAGCCTTCCCTGTCATCCCAGCTTTGAAAATCTTGCACCTAGAAAAGTTATTATGGAAGAGGACAAAAGAACCAGAACATTTTACTTCCAGGTAAAATGGGTAAAAAGCAGTATGTGGTTATGTATTGTAAGAACTAATAATATTTTTTATAGTGCCTTTCAAACTAGTGCTATGTCTATTGAAGTTAATATAGCAGACTGTTGGGCGAAATGGAGTTAAAACATCAACAGAGAATGAATAATATGTATAGTTCTAATTGTCTTTGACTTCAGAAGCTTTGAGATATTAGAGCTGAGAGAACTTACACATTCTTTTTTCTGTTACCAATGGGAAAAACAGCTGGAGGTGGAAAATAAATATAAAAATTTTAAAAAAGGAATCTGGTAAGAAAACTGCAATCATTCTGCTACATGTCAAAGCAGAAAAGAAGAATGTGAGAAAGGTACTGAAATATACTACTTCCTTGAATTAAAAGGTTAAAAAAAAAAAAAAAAGAAAAAAAACCCTGCCTCAATTCTACATTCAAAAACAATACTGAGGGGAAAAAATGAGAAAAAAATCTAAAAGGACAATGGAAGAGATAGCAATACTAAAGCCAAAGCTTTTAAATTCAAGCTCAAATTAAAGTTTTTATAAAAGAAATTGCATCTTTTCCAGCTATTTTTTCTAACCTGAGCTAAAATGTTGTGGATGATAAAAAGAATATATAAAGTAAGAAATATTTTAATTACCTCTTCACCCCTACATGAACAAAGCATCTAGAAAGATGCACAACATACCTTCTTTTAGAGGCATTGATAGTCTCCCCTAAACAGGTAACCTTTAAACTCAAATCCTGCTGGTGATAGATTCAACACAACAAAATGAGATGTTCCTGCAACTGGCATGTAGTGCATTCCCTCACTGCAAAATGTTTTGAAGACTGAAGCATAAATTGGTTAAAAATTACTGGACAAATTAATGGAAAGAAATACCCAGCATGCTACTAAGTACACAAGATCATTTCTGTCTCAGTAATGCCCGGACATGAATATTCTCAGTAGCTGTATGTTTTAACTGCATTCTTATAGATGTAAAATGTTGGTACAATGAGCAAGAGCATGTCGCCCTGATTCTTTAGCCTTCTGATCTTGTTTACATATTTCTACTGGAGATTCTCACAGATGTAACATAAACAAGTAGAGTGTTTTCTCATCCCTCTCTGTGTTGGACTGCTGGTTTGACCACTGGGGTCAGAGGGGTGCTCCTCTCATCCCCAAATCCTTGATCAAAGAAAGTTCTTTGATCCAATTCCAAATCCTATTTGAACCCCAATCATAATAAACTTCCCTTCTTTTGCTCCTTCAACCTGTTGGTGAGTGCCGTTCTTTCGTGTCCCTAACAGTGACATCTGGTGATCCCTCTGAGGATTGCAGTGTGTGGAATCAGCTTTTTCAGGTAACAGGTCTTGTTGGTGAATAGCCTTCTGCAAAAATGGTATTCCCCGCATCTGGGGTTGACACTTTGGCCTTGGACCTGTGGCAAGGCTTGGTGGAGCGGAAAAAGGCTTCTGTCTCTGGCAATGATTTTAGGCATTTGTTTTATTATTGTGATGAATGGGTGTGATTCATACTGATGAATATTGGAATAGTGATGAATATTTTAAAAGCAGTAGTTAAAATGTAACTTTTTTTAGGAAAAAGAGGGAGGGGGAAAGTCTCCCCCCTTCTCCAGCAGATGTTCAGTAGAGAAGAAGAGATTGAGATAAAGAAGCTAAATTTGTCTGGAGATGAGAAAGTTGTGGGGGAACTCCAGAAAAATGTTAATTAAAATGAATTTACTGCCTTGGTGTATCATGAAATTATTAGGATGTGCAAATATGGTACTTACATAACATAAGCTTAATACGCATGTGTAACTGAAAGGACAGTGAGGAAGACTCTTGAGCCTTCCTCAAACGACCCCCGAACGTGAGGAAACCCCCAGAAAGGGGATGGTGGAGCATGTGCAGTACAGGTGGTGATGGGTGGAGATGAAAGCAGTGATGTAAATCTTACAAATTGAAAATAGGTGGGAAAAAGTGTTGTCACACACAATAAAAGGTCCAAACTGGTCATTTTGGTCATTTTGGCTTTGTACGGGGGACAAGAGATGAAGTCCTGCAGCGTATCCTGTGGAAGGTACCCACGGTGCATTCACTTTTTTAATATTATTTTAGAACCACTATATATTGTAACTTTTAAGCTGCTAAAATTATTTACTATTTGCAAAATATTATAACCTTTAAGCTGCTCAAATTAAAATTGTTGCTACATCTAATTTTGTTTGGGTTTTGTTTGGGGTTTTTTGTTGTTGTTGTTGTTGTTTTGTTTGGGGTTTTTGGTTGGTTGGTTGGTTTGGTTTTTTGGTTTGTGTGGTTTTTTTGGTTTTTTTTGGTTTATTTTGGATTGGAAAATTAGGCAGCTCAGTCCATTCATAACATTATGGAAGAGGCCTGGGCTTCTTCTCCAGTGTGGCCGAACTTTTTTCGACAGACACCTGGAGCCTGTTTGATGATTATTTAAGCCAGGTTCTGTTTGAAAATTCCTCTGCAGACGCAGTGGAATTTTTGAGGCTTTGGAAGCAATGTTACAATGTTTTAAGAAGTTATGAGAGCTCGGTAGCACCCGTGGGGGCTGGGTTTCCCCTAGGGAGTTTTCCAGCTCGGATGCTCGGGCTGGGGGAGAAGACGCGCCCCTCCCAGAGGCTGAAATGGGTTCCAAGTCGGACTGCGAGGTGGAGCCCTCCTTTTCTTCCCAGGACGCTGTGATGGACGTCTCCGTCCAGGGCAGCATGGAAGGTTTCCCGGGGGGGGGCGGTCTGCGGGCGCTTGGAGGTCCCGCGGAGTCAGCTGTGCCGGCTGCGCCGGCCAGGCCGGCCCCACCCGTCCCTGCCCCCAGGAGATGGAACAGCCGGCGCTGTCCCGGCGCTGGGGGAGGGCACGGAGCTGAGTCCGTCCAACAGTGGGGGCGCAGCGGACTCCCCGGCGGAGGCGGCCACGCCTCGCTTGGTGCCAGCCGCCACGCCTGCGCAGGAGACGGAGGCTGCGGGGAGGGAGCAGTCTGTCCCGCCCTGCATGGGGCGGACGGCGCCCCCGGTGGGTCTCCGCGTGGCGGGCGGGGCGATGCTGGCCGCGGTGCCGGGCCCCTCCTCCCCTACGCCGGCGCCACCTGGCGCGGTGGGTGACACGGCTTGCGATGGGGGGGCCCGGGCCGGGCTCGGGCGGCCCCACGTTGCCTCCTGCTCCCCCCGCGGCTTCTCCCGCTTTGGCGCCACCTGCGCCGCGGGCGCTGCCCCAACCTTCCGCTGCCAGACGAGTCTTGGGCAGCGGGGCGG
>JBBMKD010055123.1:0-10293 GCA_037834095.1 Argya squamiceps
GAAACAGCAAAACACCACCTGGAGAAAGATTGTTTGGAGAAAGGAGAGTTGTTTGCCAGGATTGTTTTGAGAAGAAGCTTTCTTGAGAAATTTTTCCTTGGGAAAAAGTGAGCAGCTGCCAGCAGGATAAAATCTCTCAGGCCCACACCCTGGGGCAGCTGGAGCTGGGATTTCAACCTGGCACCTCAATTTTTTTATATTATTTTGTCCCCAGTCCTGCTGTGAACCCATGAAACCCCCAGGACTGCAATCCCCAGCTCCTCGGGGCTGCCAAAGCTGTCACACAGCTCACAACTGCTGTATCTGCAGATTCCGAGCATTTGATGGAAATAACTATTGCTGCTGGTGAGGCCCAGAGCACTTTGTAGGGAAGGGCTTGGTAATTTTCTGTCCTTATGAAGAAGAGTCCAAGACACAGACAGGAAATGGCCCAAATTCGATTGCTGTCCACTTACAACCAGAAACACCTCCAGAATTTTTAAAGAGTTGGCTTGAGCTCCTTGCACTTAAGGAAATGACTGGGTCTGTCTGGGGACAAACCCTGACCAGTTTCCTGAATGGCCAATTCATTATCCAGCAAAGTGCTTGATTTTATTTTGTGGGGTTTGGCTGTTCGGGTCAATTTTGCCCTTGGGATAAGGTGTGAAGAGAAAGCATGAAAATGACAATTAGAATAAAAAATAATAATAACAATAATAACAATAATAACAATAACAATAATAATACAAAGCAACCATAATAATAATTAATAATTACATCATCAGGAATCTGGGTTTGCTGTGTTTATATCATGGCTGGGTTTGTCCCCTTGCACCTCTGTACATCTGTGGCCTCACAAATTCCTCAGGAGCACCAGCAGCAACATCCCTGTGGTGTGGAAGGAGAAGGAGAATTGCCAACTTTATCCCAAAGAATTGGGGAAAATGGCTGTATTTTGAAACTGCATTGGAAAATTTGTTGTGGATTCTTGGAAAGTCAGGGAGGAGATACAAGTGGTGCAAGACTGGTTGGAAATGTTGGGTAATGTTGGAGTTACCTCTCTTAGTAGTGATACCTGTGCCTTGGGATTCACACCTGCACTGCTCCAGAGCTCCTGTGCCCCTCTCTGGTGTTCAGAGCTCATTTTCTCAGCTCTGGTCCCAGACCCTGAAGTCACAAGAGCTCCAAGAGAGTCACAAGAGTCCAAGAGCTTAAAGCCAGTCCTCTCCTGGATTTTTCTGGGCAAGGGTTCACTCCAGGGAACAGCAGGCAGTTTATGTCACACTAGATGTCACTGCCAGAAGAGGAACCCACACATCCCCTGGAAATACAGATTTTTATCAGTCACTTGGCTGGGGATGAAAAGCCTGGAGTTCCTCCTGATGGGTTTGCCTGGAGTTCTTCAAAATGTACAACTGGGATGTCGCTGTAGCACACCAAAGACTCCAAATATTTCAGAAGGCAAAAGGTATAAAAAAAGAAGGCTTTATTTCCTAAATTCTTGCTACTTTTTATCAGGTGTTCCCATCCAGACTGAACATGGTTGGTGAATAGGAATGACACCTCTCTGATGCCTTTGGTTAAACCAGAGAAACAGCAAAACAGCACCTGGAGAAAGATTGTTTGGAGAAAGGAGAGTTGTTTGCCAGGATTGTTTTGAGAAGAAGCTTTCTTGAGGAATTTTTCCTTGGGAAAAGTTTAGCAGCTGCTAGCAGGCTGAAATCTCTCAGACCCACACTGGGATGGAGGGAATGGAGTGGTGCAGGATGGAACCAAGGAATTCCAGAGTGGTTTGGGCTGGAGGGACCTGAAATCCCATCCATTGCCTCCCACTGGAGAACCTCCCAGTGCACCCAGTCTCCAGGGCTGTCGATTTTATTCATGAAATAAATGTTTGCTGGGCTCTGAGTCAGGATTCCTTGATGGAGATGGGATAATACAACAACAACCGTGACACTGGCAGCAAAAATAGAATACAACACCTGGACAAAGCTCAAAGTTTTGAGCCCTAAAGGAATAACTGGTTTTGGGCTCTCAAAAATAACCTCCCAACATACTCTGAGGACAAGCACTGAACTGCTCACTTATTATAGAGCATTAGTCACTCCAGCACACCTCCAACCTCGCTTTTTGTTCTTTTCATTTCTTCTTCACAGGCTTATTTTTAGAGGGCTGCACTCAAATTCATGCGCAGCAACGCAGCCTAAAATATCAGCCTTTAAATTAATTCCATTTTCCCCCCCAGCCCCTCCCTTCTCCAGCAAAACAACTAAAATTACACTGCCTGGTGGATCCCAGGCTCTGCCTCTCCCCACCCTGTGCCCTCCATGGAGGAAAAATGTCTGCAGTCCATGTGCAGAGCCAATTCCACCTGATGGTGTTGGAGGAGTCCCTGTGGCTCTCATTTCTACTCAGCTCCCAAGTTTGGGGATAATTCCTCTGTATATATAATATATAAATATATTTCCCATCTATTCCTCAATATATGGGAATAATTGCTCTGGGTGAATGGCTGGAAACGTGAGGAGGATCTGAAGGGGTTCAGTCCTGGAGTTTGAGGCTGGCTGGGATCTCTTCTGCTGGCTCCAACTGGGAATTCTGGGCAGCTTTTCCAGTATCCACCAGGTTCTGGAGACCTCTGGGTGTTCTCTGCTGGTGCAGATCTCCTGAGCTCCCTGCAGTTGAAGTCTGTGATTAGATGTGGTGTTAATCAGTTGCCAACCATGCTGATTATGGATAAATTCTGACGTGGGAAATGCTGGGATAAACGACAGTGTCAATAGAGGACATGAAAAGAAGGACACTGACCTGTCAGGGTGAGAGCAAGAAGAAGAAAGACTTTATTTTTGGATTCAGGGTTTAAATAGAGTTTGGACTTTGACCAGCGATTGGGGGAACAAGGCTGACACCCCTCAGACCCCACTGGTCAAACCAGAAGTCCATCAATTTGTCCTTCCCCCTGGGAGAAATGTATCATTTACAAAATAGCACTCTTTGTTTTTGTTACAAGCGTGAGAAAACTCCAGTAGAAATGAGAAACAATCAGAAGGCTGAAAAATCAGGGCGACACCACAGGACAAGGAACAAGAAATGTGCCCTGATCTCTCTCCTGGAGTTAATTCAGAGCGCAGCACTCTGAATTCCCAGCACAGGATCCAGCTTCTCGAGCTCTGGGGACACATGGGGGCACAATCCTGTTTTTCCTGAATTTGTGTGCTGGAAACACTTCATGCTCCCAGCCCAGACAGCAAACCCCAGAGTTTAACCCCAAATTTCTGCAGGAACCTGTTTAGAAGAGACTCTGCTTGTCCTGGGAATATTTCTCTGAGTCAGCTCACTCTGCACTTCAATACAAAAATATAAAATTGGGTTTTGAGCTGTGGCTGCAACACAAACCTGTCCTGGGACAGAGCCAGGGGCAGCAGGATTTGGGGTGTGGAAGAGCACCCAGAGAGTCACCAAAGGGGTTATTTGGCACCCAGCCCCAGGATATCACTGAGACCCCAGCAGTCTCTGTCTGGATGCAGTAAAATGTTAAAACCAGTTTCCTGCTCACTTTTAGACGTTGTCCAGGGAAAGTCATGGCCTGATCCAAGGAAATTCTTTGTTCCTCTCCCCTGCTCTATGCAGGATTATTTATCCTGGATCAAATCCCACCATTCCATATCACTTTTCCCCCTATCAGGTCCTGTAGCTGCCACTCTCCATCGTTCCTTGTCTCAGCTCTAATGATTGATGATTTAACATCAATTAATCATTGATGATTTAATATCTTGCTTGGCTAACTGGCATTATCCTGGTGTTCCATCCTTCACCCCCGATTGATTTGATTGACCCTGAGGAGCCTTTAAGGCAGGTGACAGCGACAAGGCAGGTGACAGTGACAAGGCAGGTGACAGGAATGATGGTTTAAGTTTGAGCTTTCATGTATTTCATGTTCTGTGCTGCCCAGGGGTGCAGCTCTGAGCTCACAGTCAGTGTCACTCAGCTCTGCACAGAGCAGGGACACAAAACAAATCCTTTTCCTGCTGCACACCAAGGACAACTTTCAGGCCCAAAAGCACAAACAAGGGTGGGCTGAAGGGAGGAACAAGAAGGATGGGACCTCACAACCTGCAGCTGTAATTGGACAATTAAACCGCAATATGCAAATGGACCAAAACTTATAAAAATGTGAGATGTCATGACCAGGGGTCCATTCTGTGTCCATTTTGTGTCCATTTTGTGACCATTTTGGGTCCATTTTGTGTCCACTTTGTGACCATTTTGTGTCCATTTTGGGTCCACCTTGGGCATAGCCCTGGCCAGGCTCTTGTCCTGCCCAAGATGTTCCCTAAAGGCCTTTTAATAAATCTCTACTTTATCCTCCAGCTCTGCCCAGTCTCTGTTCCAGGTCAGCCTTCCCAAGGCCTCAGGAGCAGGACCTGCACTGCAAGGTTTGCTGGGCCCTCAGAGCCGTGTGGGAGTGCTGGGATGAGATCCCTGGGGCATTCCCAGCTCTCATCCCGTGGACAGATCTGATCAGACCCTCAGGCCAGGGAGAAATCACCTCCTGATGTTCATTTCCAGAAGGAACCAGCACCTGCAGCTGCCCACAAATCACCTTTGCAAAGCCACCACCTCCTGCCCCGTGTCCCTTGGGTTCAGTGGCCAGATGACAATCATGGTGATCTTCCCTCTGCCATTCCCTGTTCTGTTCACAGGTTCCATCCCCTCTATTCAATCCAGCACTGATGGGTTTCTGTGAACCCATTCTGAAGAAATTAACCCCTTCAAAAAATCCCTAAAAAATGATCAAAGTTGATTCCTTCCCTTTCCCAGCCTGGTTCACTGCTCAGATCCAGGGGTCAAGGCAGAATTCCCCAATTTAATTTTTCCCATTGTGGAGCTAAGAGTGGATCCTACACGAATTATCTCTGTATTGTCTCTATGTCTGGTAGGTCCCTAGTGCATTCTCTCTGCATCAGGATGTTTTTAGGTGTTCCTACAGAATAACTCTGGTATCATGTGGTATCTGTCTATGAGTTTGCTTGAAAAAAGTTGATTTACATCCTTTATTTATCAATTTATCCTCCCTTTCCAGCTCCATCATCATTTCCCCAGGTCCTGAGAGTGCAATCCAGCAGCTCTGAGCACAGGAGAGGCTCTGGAGGGGCTGGGGGTTGCTTTAATTCCTCCCTGAGGTGTCTGGATGCCGTGGGGCTGGGTGTGAACGTGGGAGGCCGTGCCAGACTCTGGGCCCCGTGTGCAATAATTAACTAGGTCACTGTCAGAGAAGGCAAAGAGAACTTGAAAAGTTTTTTTTTTTTTTGGGTGCTGAAAGGATGTGAAGTGAAGGAGGTGGAAGCAGCTATTGCAAGATCCAGGCAGCTCCAGCCCATCCCTGACTGCCAGAATGCCCCTGGAAAGGGATTTTGGGGCTGGTGTGGCCTCAGGCAGAGCACTGACCCCGAGCTGGCAGGGCAGGGAGGGCGCTGGGCTGCTCCTGCACATTTCCCCTCCTTCCCTCTCCCCTCTCCAGCTCCCAGGGGCTCTCCAGGGAAGCCAGGACAGGTTTTTTGTCAGCTGTGACGGTGCCCCCTGGAATCAGGGCTGGATGCAGCCAGCACAGGGTTCTGGGAGCCATCCCTCCTCCTGGGGATGGATGGATGATGGAATTCAGGGATCTGAGGTGTCTGACCTGAATTATATATATTATATTCCCTCAGAAATCCTTCTCCCCAGAGATCCAGGGTGTCTCACCTGAGTGGGTGATTGTATTCCCTGTGAAATCCTTCTCCTCAAGGATCTGGAGTGTCTGACCTCACATAGGTTATTTTATTCCCTCAGAAATCCTTCTCCTCAGGGATCTGGGGTGTCTGAGCCCCTGACCTTGTGTGGGTGATTATATTCCTTCAGAAATCCTTCTCCTCAGGGATCTGGGGTGTCTGACCTTGTGTAGGTGATTACATTCCTTCAGAAATCCTCCTCAGGGATCTGGGGTGTCTGACCTCACAAAGACAATTTTATTCCTTCCAAAATCCTTCTCCTCAGGGATATGGAGTGTCTGACCTCACACAGGTGATTATATTCCTTCAAAAATCCTTCTCCTTGGGGATCTGGGGTGTCTGTAGGTGATTACATTCCTTCAGAAATCTTCCTCAGGAATCTGAGGTGTCCGACCTCACGTAGATAATTTTTTTCCTTCAGAAATCCTTCTCCTCAGGGATCTGGGGTTTCTGAGCCTCTGACCTCACATGGGTGATTTTATTCCTCCAGAAATCCTTCCCCTCAAGGATCCAGGGTGTCTGAGACCTGACCTGAGTGGGTGATTACATTCCTCCAGAAATCCCTCTGAAGTGGGGATAATGATGATGATTTTGGCCACGGGGCGCTGTGACAGTGACAGTGATGGGCTCTCCTTGTTCCTGGGAGCCAGGAGAGAATTCCCACCCCTCTCCTCAGGGCACAGACAGGCAGCTGAACTCCAGCAGGAGACATTTCATCCCCCCAGAGCTCAGCTGGTGGCAGGTGCTTGGATGTGCCAGGGACAGGAATGGGACAGCTCTGAGGACATGGCAGGATCGTGGTGTAGAAGGAAAAAAACCCAATTAAAAAGGATTCTCCAATTAAAGCCCAGTCTGGGATGTTAAACCCTGCTCATGCTCCCCAGGAATATCAGATGCCATTGGGCTCCAGTGTGTGTTCCTTTTTTTATTATTATTTTTTTAGGGGGTTTTTTTCCCTTGCTTTTTTTCCCCTCTCCCAAAGGCTGCTGCCTGGTAACGGCAGTATTTTTGGGACTGATTCTTTTGCTAATTGCTCACCAGAAATAGCACCTTAAGTTTGGCAGAGCTTTCAGGAGAAGAATGAAGGCTTTTTCAGGGTGGGGGAGAAAACTCAGAGATGCATAAAACTTGCACAAAAAAAAACTGGTTTATTTGTCTTGCTGAAAATTTCCCTGCTCAGACAGGGAAATGTGCAGGGTGAATGTGATGCTGACGAGTGGCCCTGGTTCCGTGTCTGAGATGTTTTGGTTTTCTGAAATTCTTTCCCAGGGAATTTTCTGGAAATAGGAGAAATGGTTTTGTAACTGGAACTTTGTTATTCATTCCTTTCCCTAGGAGGGACTTCTTGATGTCCCTCTGCTCTGACCAATGTGAGTGAAGAGGTTTGTCTTTGTGTCACCAATCCAACTGGTCTGTGTGAAATAGTATAAAAAGGAGACACATCCCAGAAATCAAGGAGTCATTTTCAGCCTTCTGAATCTCAGAGTCTGTGTCATTGTGGTGTAAAACAGGGTCACTCCACAGGCCCTGAGTTCTGACCTGTGCCTTAAAAACAAACATTCCTTGGGGAATTTCACCCTCTTTGCCAAATAATTTGCCACAAGAGCAGCCCCTGTCCCTGAGGTGGCTCATGCAAGCCCTGTTGGCTTTTGCAGGGAGTTTACAAAACATGCCCAAGATCCCAGTAGTTATCCCAATAATCATCCCAAAAATCCCTCTGCTCTGCATCAGGTCAGAGGGAAAGCTTGAATTCACTCTGCACTGATGTCAAGTGTTGGAATCTTTGGGCTGCTGTAAATCTCCCACCAGCACAATCCTCCATCAGGAAATTCAGATTATTTCTCAACCCTCCCCTGAAGAGACACCAGCAAACAGCTCCAAGCAGGTGCAACCCTCGGGGGAAGGTTAAGTGCAGGATCCTGGGGAAGATAAACAGAACAAAGCCACTTCCCTCCCAGTGATAATTTAATCTCCCTTGATTGCTGATTGATTGGATGGGGCACCCTAAAAACGTGGCACCTTCACAGCCCCTCCCCAGCCCTGGCTTTAATTTGCACTCTCCCAAATTTCAAAACACGTTCTCAAGGTGACCCCATGGAATTTTTTTAAATTTTTTTTTTTTTTTCCCCTTTCCCTCTTCACACATGAGAAGCAGAGGAGTGATGGGAGGCCTGAAACGCAGCAAGTGCTAAACAGATTGGGATTTCTTTTTTGAAGCCATAATAGGGAAATGTTATTAGTGGGAAAATGAAATGCTTGACGTTGGCACTTTCTGGCAGCTCAGAGAAGCTTTTGGTGGGGGAAGATTCTTTTGCAAGGTATTAATGTCACCTAATCAGCTCCTGCAGGGAGACAGGGGTGGTGTAAATCCTCCCAGGACCTTCCAGCTGGGGAGTTCAAAGTGCTTTTTCACACAGAAAAGTTTTGGGAAGTCTTTTAAAAAGCAAAAGATTTCTTAAGGGAATCCTTGAGGTTTTAGGGAGCAGCTGAGGGAAGTGTTCTTCTCCAAGGCAGCATTTAGGGGTTATGTTGAATTTTAGGGTTGTTCTGTGGGGCCCAGTGGGGTTTTGGGTGATGAAACTGAGCGAGGTGTGATGGGATTTTCAGGGAAATGAATCGGGGAATTTTACGCAGGGAAATCAGGATTTGGGCAGGAAAATAAGAATTTGGACAGGAAAATCAGGATTTGGGCAGGAAATTCAGGATTTGGGCAGGAAAATCAGAATTTGGGGCAAGAAATTCAGGATTTAGGCAGGAAATTCAGGATTTCAGCAAGAAAATCAGAATTTGGGCAGGAAAATCAGGATTTGGGCAGGAAATTCAGGATTTGGGCAGGAAAATCAGAATTTGGGGCAAGAAATTCAGGATTTAGGCAGGAAATTCAGGATTTCAGCAAGAAAATCAGAATTTGGGCAGGAAATTCAGGATTTGGGCAGGAAATTCAGAATTTGTGCAAGAAAATCAGAATTTAGGCAGTAAAATCAGAATTTGGGGCAGGATTTGAGTATAACAGCTGAGCTGGAACAGTTGCCCCAACCAACACACAGAGATAATAGAGAAACAGCGTTCATAAAAATGGTAAAAATACCAATCTCAGGCTAATAGCTGATGATAATTAACACCAATTTAATACTAAAAATAAGAATTTGGGGAGCAAAATAAAGCAAATGAATGAAAATTAGCAAAGTTAATTTGGGGAGCTGTGTCTTTAATGAGGATGGTGAATAAAACAAACAAACAGCCCTTGAAAAGGGTTTTAGTGCAAGGCAAGGCAGGTTTAGGGCTTTTGCAGCACAAACCACAGCAGAAAATCCCAGTTCCCCGAGGCCACCCTGTGATCCTGTCCCAGACCTGGGGCAGGGGAGATGTCCTGGGAAAAGGAGGGAGATTTTTGCATTTATGGGACTTTCATACCTTCATGACCCTGTTTTACACCACAAGGACACAGACTCTGAGATTCAGAAGGCTGAAAATGACTCCTTTATTTCTGGGATGTGTCTCCCTTTTATACTATTTCACACAGACCAGTTGGATTGGTGACACAGAGACAAACCTCTTCACTCACATTGGTCAGAGCAGAGGGACATCAAGAAGAAGTCCCTCCTAGGGAAAGGAATGAAAAACAAAGTTACAGCTACAAAAACACTTCTAAATGTTTACAGAAAATTCCCTGGGAAAGAATTTCAGAAAAGCAAAGCATCTCAGGCACAGAACCACAAAACATCTCAGGCAACTCCTTTTTGCTCCTGCCTGGAATTGCTGGAGCCCAGGGAGTCTGAGGAGTCGTTTCCATGATCTCCTGAGCGATGTTTCCATGGGAGACAGATCCTGCACAGGTGAGGGAGCAGGGGAGGGGAAATCGCAGCCAGATGGGATTGGGATGGAATGCAAATATCTCCATAACATCAAAAACTGGAGTGTTTGAGCACCTGGGAGATGATGGGAGAAATAATAACCCATTTTCCAGGGAAAACAACTTGATTTGCTCAGAGGCTGTGTCTGACTGGAGCAGGAATTGGAAAACCCAGCCTTGGGAAATTTGGTTCTATCTCCAGCCCATCAGTGCTGCTCAGCTCATTCCAGTTCCCATTTTCCTGTTCAGAAATGGTGCTGCAGCCCCCAGGTTCCTCCGTGTGCCACCTGAAGTGTAAAATTGTCATAATTTCTGTTTATTTTCGGAGTCACAGGTCACTGCCTGCCCCCTTCTCCCTGAAAACCCTCACAGAAAGATGTTAAAAATTCCAACTCCAACAAGATCCCTGCTGCAAATATCACCAGGTCTGAAGGATTTGCCTCTCTTTCCTAAAACAGCAGGAAAAATACAAATTTTGTCACAGAAAAGGGGACATTTCCTTCCCTGCCTCAGGAGGTTGATGTGTGCATTATTCTACAGAGAGAGGATTTCCCATGGAATGCTGGCCCAGAGCATTCCTGGGAAACTCTGAATCACCAGATGCTTCTGGTGGCTGAAAGATTTCCTTTCCTTTCCTTTCCTTTCCTTTCCTTTCCTTTCCTTTCCTTTCCTTTCCTTTCCTTTCCTTTCCTT
>JBBMKD010055124.1:0-10244 GCA_037834095.1 Argya squamiceps
CCTGACCCCGTTTCTCTCCCCCAGTGCCGTTCCTGGGGGGTCTCGTGGCCCTGGGGGCCGCCCTGGGCTCTGGGCTCATTTTGGGTGTCCCCAAATGTCCCTGTCCCCATTTCGGGGGTCCCTGTCCCCATTTCGGGGGTCCCTGACCCCGTTTTGGGGGTCCCTGACCCCATTTCTCTCCCCCAGGGCCGTTCCTGGGGGGTCTCGTGGCCCTGGGGGCCGCCCTGGGCTCGGGGCTCACTCTGGCCCTTCGCCGCTGCCGGAGGAAGCCGAGACCCCCGAGAGCCCCCGAGGACCAGGAGTGTCTGATGAAGGACCCCTACCCTGCCTTAGACCCCCAAAAACCCCCCAAATCCCCCCAGAAATGATCTGTGCTCTGCCCTCCCCCGGTGATTTTTATTGATTTTTTTGTAGAAAAAAAAGGGAATTTTGGGGAATTGTTACCTGGAAAAATGCCTTCAAAAATGCTCAAAAAACACCCCAAAAATCACCAAAAAGCCCCAAAATCCCCCAGAAATGATCTGTGCTCTGCCCTTCCCTGGTGATTTTTATTGATTTTTTTTTTTGTAGAAAAAAAGGGAATTTTTGGGAATTGTCACCTGGAAAAATACCTTCAAAAGACCCCAAAAATACCAAAAAAATCCCTAAAAAAATCTGAAAAATTCACTCCAAAAACCCCCAGAAATGATCCGTGCTCTGCCCTCCCCCGCTGATTTTTATTGATTTTGTTTTGTAGAAAAAAAAGGGAATTTTTGGGAATTGTCACCTGGAAAAATGCCTTCAAAAATGCTCAAAAAACATCCCAAAAATCACCAAAAAGCCCCAAATAGCCCCAAAATCCCCCAGAAATGATCTGTGCTCTGCCCTCCCCCAGTGATTTTTATTGATTTTGTTTTGTAGAAAAAAAAAGGGAATTTTTGGGGAATGTTCACATGGAAAAATGTCTTCAAATCACCCCAAAAAAACCCCAAAAAATCCCAAAAAAACCCCCAAAATCCAGCCCAGAAATGATCTGTGCTCTGCCCTTCCCTGGTGATTGTTATTGATTTTTTTTGTAGAAAAAAAGGGCATTTTGGGGAATTGTCCCATGAAAAATATCTCCAAAAAAACCCCAAAAAAACCCCCAAAAAAACCCACAAAAAAAAAAAAAAATCCCAAAAATCCTCCCCAAAACCCCCCCAGATCATGATTTTTATTGATTTTTTTTGTAGAAAAAAAAGGGAATTTTTGGGAATTGTGACATGCAAAAGTAACTCCAAAAAACCCCAAAAAAACGCCAAAAAAAACCCCCAAAAACCCACAAAAAATCCAAAAAAACCCCCCCAAAAAATCCCAAAAAATCTCCAAAAAATCCACCCCAAAACCCCCCAGATAATGATTTTTATTGAACTTTTTTTGTAGAAAAAGAGGAAAAAAAGTGAATTTTAGTGAATCCAAAAAAAAAACTCCAAAGGGGAAAAAAAACCAAAATTCCCCCAAATTTGGGGCATTTTTCCCTTTTTTTTCCCCTTTTGGGTTCAGAATTTCCCCCAAAATTTGGATTTTTTTGGGGTATTTTGGGGTGGTTTTTTTGGTTTTTTGAGTTTTTTTGGTTTTTTTGGGTTTTTTGGGGAATTTTTTTGGTTTTTCTGGATTTTCTGGGGTTTATTTGATTTTTTGGATTTTTTGTTTGTTTGTTTTTTGGTGTTTTTTTTGTTTTTTGGGGGTTTTTTTTGGAATTTTGGGGTTTTTTGGGGGTTTTCAGCTCCTCGTGTGTTTGTGTGAATTTTTTTGGGTCGAATCGAGGGGATTTTGGGGCTGGGAATGATTTGGGGAAGGTTTTTTTTTTGTACGTTCCAGGGATTTGTTGGAATAAAGGGAAAATCGGAAGCGTTTTTTGAGGGGGAAAAAAATGGGGGTTTTGGGGGCAAAAATGGTGTTTTTAGGGAAAAAAATGGGATTTATTTGGAAAAATTGGGATTTATTTGGGAAAAAAAAGGGATTTATTTGGGAAAAAAAAGGGATTTATTTGGAAAAAAATGGGATTTATTTGGGGAAAAAAAAGGGATTTATTTGGGGAAAAAAAAGGGATTTATTTGGGGAAAAAAAGGGATTTATTTGGGAAAAAATGGGGAATTTTTGGGAAAAAAAAATTGGAGTTTGGAGGAAAAATGGGCATTTTGGGAGTAAAAAAATGGGTTTTTTGGGAAAAAAATGGGGTTTTTGGGGGGTAAAACAGGATTTATTGAGGGGGATTTGGGGGGGGGTCTCTGGGGAGATTTTAGGGGTCCCCAGGAGGACCAGAGGGACCCTTGGGGGATTTGAGGGGGGTCCCTGGCTCTGCTGGGACCCCCAAATTTCCTGTGCCCCCTCCCCAAATTCAGCCACGTGACCACGTTGGGGACCAACAGTGTTAATTGAGGGGGATTTTGGGGGGTCCCCACACCTCGGGGGGGAGGTTTTGGGGGTCCCCAAAGTTTGGGGGGGGCTCAGGGGAGATTTGGGTGAGGGTGGGGTGCAGAACTCTGCCCTGACTCTGCTGGGACCCCCAAAATTGGCGTCCCCCTCCCCAAATTCAGACATGTGACCACACTGGGGACCAGCAGCGTTTATTGGGGCCGTCCCGGGGGGGGGTTTGGGGGGTCCCCACAGTTTTGGGGGGTCCCCAGATCTCGGGGGAAGATTTTGGGAGTCCCCACAGATGAGAAAAAGTGTGAGGGTCCGTCCCTCTGACTTTGCTGGGACCCCCAAATTTCCTGTGCCCCCTCCCCAAATTCAGACACGTGACCACGTTGGGGACCAGCAGCGTTTATTGGGGCCGTCCCGGGGGGGTTTTGGGGGTCCCCAGATCTCGGGGGGAGATTTTGGGGGTCCCCATGGGTGAGAGGGAGTGGGAGGATCCCTCTTGCTTTTCTGGGACCCCCAAAATTGGCGTCCCCCTCCCCAAATTCAGCCACGTGACCACGTTGGGGACCAGCAGCGTTTATTGGGGCCGTCCCGGGGGGGGTTTTGGGGACCCCCCACCCTATTTCTGGGCCGGGATCATGTCGTCGATGGGCTGCTTCTGCTCCAGCTTCTTCTCCATCTCCACCATGAGCTTGACGCCGTCCACCACCATCTGCACCTGCTCCACCTCCGAGAAGCCCAGACGGTCGGCGTTGGAGATGTCAAAGACGGCGCCTACGGCGGCCGTGTCCACCCCGCCTGGACATGGGGACAGGGGTCAGGGGACAGCCAGGACAGCCCTGACCAGCCCTGACCACCCACTGACCACCCCACAGCACCCAAGGGCCCCGGGGTCGGCGTTGGAGATGTCAAACACGGCGCCCACGGCGGCCGTGTCCACCCCGCCTGGGCATGGGACAGAGGGACAGGGGTCAGGGGACAGAGGGGACAGCCCTGACCACCCACTGTCATCCCCACCTGGACACAGGGTCAGGGGACAGAGGGGACAGGGCACAGTGACCCACGGACAGCCAGGACACCCCTGACCACCCACTGTCCACCCCTGACCATCCCCTGCCCACCCTGGGGGGCTTTGGGGGTCTCAGTGTCCCTTCCCTGGGGTGGTTTGGGGCTATCACTGTCCCCTCCCCAATTTCGGGCTGGAATTCCCCCCTCCAGGTGAACTTGGGTGTGTCCCTGTCCCCTCCCAGTTCAATTTTAGCCTGGAATTTTCTCCTCCAGCTCAATTTTGGTCTGGGATTTCCCCTCCAGATGAATTTTAGGCTGGAATTTCCCCTCCCAGCTCAATTTCGGGCTGGAATTCCCCCCTCAAGTGAATTTCGGGCTGGAATTCTCTCCCTCGATCCCCTCGAATTTGGGGTCTTGGTTCAGGTGAATTTAGGGCTGGAATTTCTCCCCTTCCAGGTGAATTTGAGGATGTCCCTGTCCCCTCCCAGCTCAATTTTGGGCTGGATTTCCTCTCCAGGTGAATTTGGGGGTGTCCCTGCCTCACCCCAGGTACATTTTGGGATGGAATTTCCCTCCGCAGCTCAATTTTGGGGTGTCCCTGTCTGCTCCCAGCTCATTTTAGAGCTGGAATTTCCCCCTCCAGGTGAATTTGGGTGTGTCCCTGTCCCCTCCCAGCTCAATTTTAGCCTGGAATTTTCTCCTCCAGATGAATTTCAGGCTGGAATTTCCCCCTCCCAGCTCAATTTTGGTCTGGAATTTCCCCCTCCAGGTGAATTTAGGACTGGATTTTCCCCCTCCAGGTGTATTTTGGGCTGGAATTTTCCCCCTCCAGGTGAATTTCAGGCTGAAATTCCCCCCCCAGGTGGGTGTGCCTCACCTGTGCCCCGTTCCTGCAGGCGCAGGCGTTTGAGGATCTCCTCGAATTTGGGGTGCTGGCTGGGGTGAATTTAGGGCTGGGATTTCTCCCCCCACCCCAGGTGAATTTAGGCCCAAAATTCCCCCTTCCAGGTGAATTTGGGGCGGCCTCTGCCCTCTCAGGGCTGGAATTTCCCCCTCCAGGTGAACTTGGGCGTGTCCCTGACTCACTCCAGGTGTGTTCTAGGCTGGAATTTTCCCACTCCTGCTCAATTTAGGACTGGATTTTCCCCCTCCCAGCTCAATTTTGGGCCGGAATTTCCCCTCCTGGTGAATTTAGGGCTGGAATTTCCCCCTTCAGGTGAATTTGGGGCTGCCCCTGCCCTCTCAGGTGTATTTAGAGCTGGATTTTCCCCCTCCAGGTGAATTTTAGGGTGAAATTCCCCCTCCCAGGTGGGTGTGGCTCACCTGTGCCCCGTTTCTGCAGGCGCAGGCGTTTGAGGATCTCCTCGAATTTGGGGTGCTGGCTGAGGTGCTGCAGGCGCACGTGGACGCCCCCGCGCAGCCCCGTGCCCAGGTTGGACGGGCAGGTGAGGATGTAGCCCAGGTGCTCCGTCCACATGAAGGGGTGCCCGGCCTTCTTGAAGATCTCCTCGATCTGGGGGGCACCAAATTTGGGGATGTTGGCACCTCCTGCCAGCCCCTGATGTCCCCAAAGTTCTCCCAATGTCCTTAAAGTCACCCCTGTCCCCAAAAATTCTCCTTGTCCCCAAAAGTTCTCCCTGTCCCCAAATGTTCTCCCTGTCCCCAATGTCCTCAAAGTTCTCCCAATGTCCCCAAATTTCTCCCTGACGCCTAAAGCCAACCCTGTCCCCAAAAATTCTCCTTGTCCCCAAAGTTCTTCCTGTCCTCAAAGTTCTTCCTGCCCCTAAAATTCCACCTGTCCCAAAAAACTCCTCAATGTCCCCAAAAGCCACCCCTGTCCCCAAAAGTTCTCCTTGTCCCCAATGTCCCCAAAGTCCTCATGTCCCCAAAATTCTCCCTGTCCCCAAAAATTCTCCTTGTCCCCAAAGTCCCTCAATGTCCCCAAAGTTCTTCCTGTCCCTAAAATTCCACCTGTCCCAAAAGACTCCTCAATGTCCCCAAAAACCACCCCTGTCCCCAAAAGTTCTCCTTGTTTCCAAAAGTTCTCCCTGTCCCCAAAAGTTCTCCTTGTCCCCAAAGCCCCCAAAGTCCCCCAATGTCCTCAAAGTTCTCCCAATGTCCCCAATTTTCTCCTTGACCCCTAAAGCCACCCCTGTCCCCAAAGTTCTCCTTGTCCCCAATGTCCCCAAAGTCCTCCTAATGTCCTCAAAATTCTCCCAATGTCCCCAAAATTCTCCCTGTCCCCAAAAGTTCTCCTTGTCCCCAAAAGTTCTTCCTGTCCCCAAAGTTCTCCCTGTCTCAAAAATTTCCTCAATGTCCCCAAAGCCACCCCTGTCCCCAAAAGCCACCCCTGTCCCCAAAGTCCCTCAATGTCCTCAAAAGTTCTTCCTGTCCCTAAAATCCCATTTGTCCCAAAAAACTCCTCAATGTCCCAAAAGCCATCCCCTGTCCCCAAAGTTCTCCCTGTCCCCAATGTCCCCAATGTCACCAAAGTCCTCCCAATGTCCCCAAAAATTCTCCTTGTCCCCAAAAGTTCTATTTGTCCCCAAAGTTCTCCCTGTCCCAAAAATTCCTCAATGTCCCCAAAGCCACCCCTGTCCCCAAAGTCCTCCTTGTCCCCCGTGTCCTCAAATGTCCCCAAAATTCCCAGGAATTCCCAGATTTCCAGGCTGGAATCAGCTGCTCACCCTCTCCCACCCCACAAATCTGGGATTTTTCCTTTCATTTGGGTGTTTTCCCTCTGGATTTTGCTGGTTTTTTCCCAGATTTGGGGTTTTTTTCCCCAGATTTTGGGTCTCTCTGCCCCGAAATTCCAAAAACAACCCCAAAATTCCCAGGAATTCCCAGATTTCCAGCCTGGAATCAGCTGCTCACCCTCTCCCACCCCACAAATCCGGGATTTCCCCTCAGATTTGGAGCTTTTCCCCTGAAATTTGATGGATTTTCTCGGGGATTTCGGGGTCTCTCTGTGCCCCCAATGTCCCCAATGTCCCCAAATGTCCCCAGGCCCCCCCTGACCTTCTTGAGGCCGACGCAGAAGCGCCGGAACACCTCCTTCATGTTCCCCCCCTTCTCCATGGAGATGACCCTCAGGTGATCCTCCTCGTTCACCCACACCAGGAACGTCTTGTTGTCGTTGTGCCTGGGGGGGGACACGGACAGGTGTCCCCAAGTGTCCCCAGGTGTCCCCAGGTGGCCCCAAATGTCTCCCAGGTGGCCCCCAGGAACCCCCCAGGTGTCCCCAGGTGTCCCCCAGGTGGCCCTCAGGTGGCCCCAAGTGTCCCCCAGGAACCCTCAGAACCCCCCAGGTGTCCCCCAGGTGTCCCCCAAATGTCCCCAGGTGTCCCCCAAATGTCCCCCAGGTGGCTCCAGGAACCTCCCAGGTGTCCCCAGGTGTCCCCAGGTGTCCCTCAGGTGGCCCCAGGTGTCCCCAGGTGTCCCCCAGGAACCCCCCAGGTGTCCCCAGGTGTCCCCAAGTGTCCCTCAGGTGTCCCCAGGTGTCCCTCAGGTGTCCCCAGGAACCCTCAGAACCCCCCAGGTGTCCCCCAGGTGTCCCCCAGGTGGCCCTCAGGTGTCCCCAAGGTGACCCCAGACCCCCCCCAGACCCCTCCATACCCCCCATACCCCTCTAGGACCCCTCCAGGACCCTCCCCAGCACCCACCAGATGCCGCGGGCGTCGGGCCAGTCGCGGGCCATGCCCGAGGCCAGCAGCAGGGGGGACACGGGTTTGTCGAAGAGGAAATGGTCATCGATCAGCTGCTGCTGCTCCTGCTCCGTCATGGCCTTCAGCGGGTAGTACTTGCCCTTGAACTCCCCCTCCAGGCTGTTCAGGGCTGCGGGGGGCGTGGGCAGGGCGTGGTCAGGGTGTGGTCACACCCCCGGCCACGCCCAGACACGCACAACCAGGATTGGACACGGTCAGGTCACGTCCAGGCAGGATAAAGGTGGAGTGGACACGTCAATCCAGCCCAAATCCAGCCAAAATCCATCCTAAAATCGTCCTAAATTTATCCCAAATTCATCCCAAATCCAGCCAAAATCCATCCTAAATTTATCTCAAATCCATCTGAAATTTATCCCAAATCCAGCCTAAATCCATCCTAAATTTATCCTAAATCCAGCCTAAATCCATCCTAAATTTATCCTAAATCCAGCCTAAATCCATCCTGAATTTATCCTAAATCCAGCCTAAATCCATCCTAAATTTATTTCAAATTCATCCTAAATCCATCTTAAATTCATCCCCAATCCAGCCCAAATCCATCCTAAATTTATCCCAAATCCATCCTAAATTTATTCCAAATCCATCCTAAATTTATTCCAAATCCATCCCAAATTCATCCTGAATCTATCCTAAAATCATCCTAAATTTATCCTAAAGCCAGCCCAAATTTATCCTAAATCCAGCCCAAATCCAAACCAAATCCATCCGAAATTTATCCCAAACCCAGCCCAAATCCAGCCTAAAATTATCTCCAATTCAGCTCAAATCCATCCTAAATTTATTCCGAATCCATCCTAAATTTGTCCTAAATTTATCCCAAATCCACCCTAAATCCAGACAGGACATTCCCGGGCCACACCCACCCACCCAAGCCCCACCCATTTTCCTGACCACACCCATCGGACCACGCCCAATTCGACCCCAACAACCAAGCCCCACCCATTTTCCTGACCACACCCATCAGGCCACTCCCAATCCGACACCATCCACTCAAGCCCCACCCATTTTCATGACCACGCCCCTCCAGACCCCTCCCATTATCACACCCACACTGACCACACCCCTCCGGACCACACCCACACTGACCACGCCCCTCCAGATCACACCCGCACTGACCACACCTCGCCAGACCACACCCACTACCACACCCCATTCAGACCACACCCACACTGACCACACCCCTCCAGACCCCTCCCATGACCCCACCCACGCTGACCACGCCCCCACCCACACTGACCACACCCCTCCAGACCACACCCAGGCTGACCACAACCCTCCAGACCACACCCACACTGACCACACACCATTCAGACCCCACCCACACCGACCACGCCCCCTCAGGCCCCGCCCCCGGCCCCGCCCCCACCTGTGACGGACAGTTTCTCGATGGCGCGGCGCTCGCCGCGGCTGCAGTGGGGGGGCAGCGAGTAGCCCTTGATGCTGCGGCCGGTGCGGACACGGCTGCTCAGCACGTACTTGGGGTCCAGGTCATCCCCGCCCTGGGGACACCAAAATGTCACCAAAAACCCCCAAAATTCATCCCAAAATTCACCCCAAAATCCTCTCAAAATTCCCTGAAAAATCCCTGAAAATTTGCCCAAAATCCATCCAAAAATCCTCCCAAAATTCTGTGAAAATTCCCGGAACATTTGTGGAAATTTCCCCCAAAATTCGTCCAAAATCCCCTGAAAATGCCCTGAAAATTCCCCCAAATCCCCCCACCCCCAAATCCCGGGGGCTGCAACCCCCCCAAACCACCTGAGACCCTCTCAAATTTTGGGGACCCTCCCCGGTTTTGGGGCCCCCCCGACCTTGAGGTTCTCGTGGTTGAGGTCGGTGCGGTGCTTGTCGGTGGGTTTGTAGCCGCCGTGCCTGTCCTGGATCACGGGGTCAAAGAGCTCCTTGAACACCTCGTACGACTCCTCGTCGCCGGCCACGCAGCCCACGGTCATGATGAACGGGTGACCTGGGGGGGACACCAGTATGGGTTACTGGGACCAGTATGGGACTGGGATGGGGCACTGGGACCAGTATGGGACCAGTATGGGACTGGGGAGTGACCCACGGTCATGATGAATGGGTGACCTGGGGGGGGACACCAGTGAGGGACAGTCACTGGGACCAGTATGGGACCCTGGGAGGGCACTGGGACCAGTATGGGACCAGTATGGGACCAGTATGGCACTGGGGAGTGACCCACGGTCATGATGAACGGGTGACTTGGGGGGGGGACACCAGTATGGGACAGTCACTGGGACCAGTATGGGACTGGGATGGGGCACTGGGGACCCCTCGGGGACCCTCGGGGACCCTTGTGGGACATCGGGGACCCCTTGGGGTATATCAGGGACCCCTCGGGGAGCATTGAGGACCCTCGGGGGGCATCGAGGACCCCCGGGGGGTTATCAGGGACCCCTTGGGGACCCTTGGGGACCCCTTGGGGTGTATCGGGGACCCCTCGGGGGGGGCATTGAGGACCCCCAGGGGGTACCGGGGACCCCTCGGGGGGCATGGGCGACCCTCGGGGGGCATTGAGGACCCCCAGGGGGCATTGAGGACCCCCATGGCATGTCGAGGACCCCTCGGGGTGTGTTGAGGACCCCTCAGGGACCCTCGGGGACCCCTTGGGGTGTACCGGGGACCCCTCAGGGGGCATTGAGGACCCTCGGGGGGCATCGGGGACCCCCATGGGGTATTGGGGACCCCCGGGAGGCACCCACCGGGGTTGTCCACGCCGGTCTGGATGACGTCGTCCAGGGTGAAGCCGCTGGGGGTCTCCTTGTCGCGCAGTTTCTGGTAGAGCGCCGGGGTCAGCACCTTGGCCATGTGGTTGTTGTGCTTGGACAGGTCCGGGAACTCCTCCTCGGCAGAGAACTTCTGCTTGTACTTGTTGTGGGTGTTGCTGAACGGCATGGTGGCACTGCGGGGACACGGGGACACTGAGGGGACATGGTGGCACTGCGGGGACACGGGGACACTGAGGGGACATGGTGACACTGCGGGGACACGGGGACACGGGAGGGACAGGGGAGACAGAGGGGTCCGGGAACTTCTGCTTGTACTTATTGTGGGTGTTGCTGAACGGCATGGTGGCACTGCGGGGACACGGGGACACTGAGGGGACAT
>JBBMKD010055126.1:0-10218 GCA_037834095.1 Argya squamiceps
AAATCCCTCACACCCCAAACCCCCAAACCCCTCAGATCCCAAAAAACAAATCCATCAGATCCCCAGAAAAAACATCCCTCAGATTCCCCCCAAAAATCCCTCACACCCCAAAAACCAAACCCCTCACACCCCCAAAAAATCCCTCAGATCCCCTCCAAAAACCCCTGACACCCAAAAACTAAACCGCTGACACCCCAGAAAACAAACCCCTCACACCCCCCAAAACCAAATCCCTCAGTTCCTAAAAACCGAATTCTTCAGATCCCCCCAAAAATCCCTCAGATCCAAAACCCAAATCCCTCACACCCCCCAAAAAGTCCCTCAGATTTCCCAAAAAAAAATCTCACACGCCCAAAACCCCAAATCCCTCAGATCCCAAAAATCCAATCGTGGGAAGCGAAACCTCCGCGGGTGAGTCCATGAGGAGGAAGGAGCAGGTGAAGTTTTCCCAAAGTTTGTTTTTTTCCTCCTTTTTCCAGCCTCGCTTTTCCGTAAGGACGAGCAGCAAATCCAGGAGCTGTCAGGGGAGGATTTTACATCCCGATCTTCCTCTGCGGCCAGAATTCTAGATAAAATTCCCGACAGAATTCCAGATAAAATTCCCGACAGAAGAATTCCCGGCAGAAGAATTCCCGGCAGAAATCCAGACAGAATTCCCGGCAGAATTCCAGATAAAATTCCAGATAAAATTCCCGGCAGAAATCCTGACAGAAAAATTCCCGGCAGAATTCCCGGCAGAATTCCCGGCAGAATTCCCGGCAGAACTCCCAGCAAAATTCCCGATTTTCCCGAGGCTCTGATTCCTCCCGGCTTCTCCTTCCAGCGCTCCTTTCCCCAAGGAGTTTCCATCAACTCCAAGGAAAAAAGGAGGAGACAAAAAAAAAAAAAACCAGGGAAAAAAAAAGAGGAGGAGGAGCCGGTAATGAGCTGTCAAAGCTCCTCTCCTCACATTCCCAATGAATTCCCTCCTCACATTCCCAGTAATTCCCTCCTCACATTCCCATTTATTCCCCCCTCACATTCCCATTAATTCCCCCTCACATTCCCATGAAATTCCCAGATAATGGAGCGGCTCGGGAGGATCGGGATCACTGCTCCCTCCCCTTCGCTATCCCGGAAAAATCAGGGGTTTTTTTGGGAATTCTGAGCTCTCGGCAGCGCTGGAAAACCGCGGTTTGGGGAGATCCATCCCCAGCCTGGGTAGGGCAGAATTCCTGCTTGGATTGGGCAGAATTCCCAATTTATTTCCTTGTTTGGATTGGGCAGAATTCCTGTTTGGGTAGGGCAGAATTCCAGCTTGGATAGGACAGAATTCCTGCTTTATTGCCTTCTTTGGATAGGGCAGAATTCCTGTTTGGATACAGCAGAATTCCCGATTTATTTCCCAGTTTGGACATGCCAGAATTCCCAGTTTATTTCCCAGTTTGAGGTGTTCCATTCCCAGCTTGGATGTGCCAGAGTTCCCGATTTATTTCCCAGTTTGGATGTGATGGAATTCCCACTTAATTTCCCACTTTGGGATATTCCATGTGGAATTTTCCCAGTTTGGACAAGGCAGAATTCCCAGTTTATTTCCCAGTTTGTGGCGTTCCATCCCCAGTTTGGTCAGGACACCACAAATCCCTGTCAGTCCTGTCCCAAATATTCCCATTTTCCCCCCAAAATTCCAAACCCTGCCACAAGAGAAAAATCCAGGAATGATCAAAGGTGGAAAATCCCAGGATTTGAAGCTTTTTGTGCATCCAGAGAGCAAAAACCCACCCCAAATTCCCTTTATTTTCCTCAATTCCTTTTCCATAAATTCTGTAATCCCAGGGAACTTTTGGTTTTCCTTGGATTTTGCAGGGGGTGGAATGGGAGAAAGGAAAATTTTGGGGATCAGGAGGAAAATTTTGGGGATTGGGAGGAAAATTTTATGGAGCAGGAGGAAAAATTGTGGATCAAGAGGAAAATTCTGTGGATCAGGAGGAAAAATTTATGGATCAGGAGAAAAATTTTGGGGAACAGGAAAAAAATTCTGTAGATCAGGAGGAAAATTCTGTGGATTGGGAGGAAAATTTTATGGATCAGGAGGAAAACTCTGGATCTGCAGCTCAGGAGAAACTGAGGCATGAAAGAACCCAAATCCAAACCAGAGAAATAATCAGATTTTTTTCCACCTTTTCGCCCAAACCCAGGAAATTTCAGACGGGAAAAAAACCCCAAAACCCGGAAAAAACCTGAAAAACCCCCTAGAATTTAGGAAAAAGGAAAAAATAAAATCCCGTGGGGAATGTGACCAGCACGGGAAGAGTTAAGAGCGGCTCGTCCTCCCCCGGGCTCACATTCCAGGGGCAGGACGCGGCTCCCGGGATTTGTTCACAATATTTAACTTTTCTCGGCGCCTTCCCACACTTCGGGCTCCAGGAATTTTTCCAGCTCGGGCGGAGAAGAGCCCCGGGATTTGTCGGGAACGTTCCCGATGACAATTTAATGGGATCATCCGTCACAGCCCCGCCAGCTCCCGGTGAAATCCAGGAGAAAAAAAAAAATCGGGAAAAGGCGGCGCCGGGTTAGGCTGTGGAATTCCCAAATCCTGGGGAAAAAAAACCGGCTAAAAAACAGGGAAAATCCAGATCCAGACTCCGGGGTGGGCTGTGGAATTCCCAAATCCCGGCCAAAAAAACTGGGAAAATCCAGTCCCAGACTCAGTTTTGGAATTCCCAAATCCCGCGAAAAAACCGGGAAAAAACAGTGAAAAGGCAGCGCCGGGCTGGGCTTTGGAATTCCCAAATCCTGGAGTTAAATCCCAGGGAAAAAACTGGGAAAATCCAGCCCCAGGCTCAGTTTTGGAAATCCCAAATCCCGGAACCAAATGCTGGGAGAAAAACTGGGAAAATCCAGCTCCAGGCTCAGTTTTGGCATTCCCAGAGCCATATCCCAGCTGGGATTTGGATCGGGAATTCTGGGATGTGCTGGGATTTGGGGATCCCACAATACTTGGGCTCATTCCCAGCTCAGGAATATTCCAGAATTCCCAAAAATCCCTCCCAGGGTGGAATTTTTGGGATTTTCTGGGGTTTTGGGCTCATTCCCAGCTCAGGAATATTTCAGAATTCCCCAAAAAACGCTCCCAGGGTGGAATTTTTGGGAATTTCTGGGATTTTGGGCTCATTCCCAGCTCAGGATTCCCAAAATTCCCGAATTTCCGACACGGTGGCGCCACCTCGTGGCCGATCCCATAAAAAACCCAGAGAAAATCCCGGAAAAACGAGACAAAATTCCCGAATTTCTCCCGCTCCCAAATGGGAAATAACCCGGCAGGGGAAAGCTTTTAATTCTTAATTAATTCTTAATGCTAATGAGCCATTCCTGGCTTAGAAAAGAATTTCCAGGAATTTGGGAATTCTTGGGAGCTTCTATGGAATTAATTCCCCTTTTTTTTGGTGTTTTTTTCCATTGGAAATGGGATTTTCCTGCTTTAAAAATTCTTTTTCCCAGGAAAAAGGCATCACCTCATTAATTGATCACTCTGATTAATTAATCATTAACTAGCAGGAATTATTAATCATAATTAGTAATTACTAATAATTATGAGCAGGAATGATTTGGTTTTTTCCACTGGAAATGGGATTTTCCTGCTTTAAAAATCCGATTTTTTTTCATTAAAAAGGCATCATGGCAGTCATTGACTTCCTTGCTAAATTAATCATTAACTAGCAGGAAATAATTAATTGAAATTAATAATTATGAGCAGGAACAATCTGGTTTTTCCCACTGGAAATGCAATTTTCCTACTTTAAAAATCCATTTTTTTTCCCAGGAAAAAGGCATCACCTCATTAATTGATCACTCTGATTAATTAATCATTAACTAGCAGGAATGATTAATCAGAATTGGTAATTATTAATTATGAGCAGGAATGATTTGGTTTTTCCCACTGGAAATGGGATTTTCCTGCTTTAAAAGTCCAATTTTTTTTCCATTAAAAAGGCATCACCTCATTCATTGATCTCTCTGATTAATTAATCATTAATTAGCAGGAATCATTAACCAAAATTAATAATTATGTGCAGGAAAGATCCCAAATAGATCCCAAATTTGCCTTCAGGAGCACAAGGATTAAAGGAATAATTGGAATTATTAACGATGAAGTGGAAAATCCGACTGGAAAAAGGCCAAAAACAGGGAAAAAAGCGATTTTTCCAATCTTTTATTTTTGAACTGAAATTTCCCCATTCCATTTCTTCCCCCCCCCCCAAAAAACCTCCAGAAATTTGATTTTTCAAGGGTTTTTATTGTGAATAAACCTCATCACAACGCGCCGCCAATGCCACTCCTCGACCTTGGAAAAACTCCAGGGAAAAAAGGGAGAAAATTCAATTTTTTAATTCAAAAATGAAGATTTCTGTGAAAAAAAAAAAACCTCCCTAATTTTTAAATTCTAAACAATTTTCCAGAAAAAAAAAATCCAGAAATCCATGGAATTGCAGTTTGGAAAGTCAAGGATTTATTATTCCAAGATTTTTATCCTGAGGGAGAGCTTGAAATTTAATTTTTCCTCTTGGTTTTCAGGGAAGAGGAAAATCAGAATTTTCCTGAAATCCCTTGAAAACAAAAATCAACCCCCCCAAAAAAACCTCTATAACCCCACCCCAACCTGGGAAGGGCAAAAACCCCAAATTTTCCACCCAAAAAGTCCCATTGATCCTGAATTAAAAACTGAAGGGAATAAAAATTTGAAGATTTTCCAAATTTCAATCCAGAGATGGAGGAGAACTCCACAGACCAAAGTGGGTCACCACCAAAGCTTGGAGTTCCCAACCCAAAATCCCAAAAACAACCCAGAAAGGGAAAAAAACCCTCCAAATTTTCCAATTAAAAACTCAACAGTGTCAAAATTTGCTCAAGAATTTTCAATCCAGAGATGGAGGAGAAATCTACAACTCAACAGAGCTCATCCAAAACCCCACCATAACCTGGGATGGCCAAAAACCCCAAATTTCCTCTATTAAAAACTCCATGGAGTCAAAAATTGCTGAAGAATTTTCCATTTTCCAAAGCAGCAATGGAAGAGAACTCTACAACCCAAAGTGGCTTCCCAACAATGCTCAGCCTTCTCAACCCAAACCCCACTAACAACCCAGGAATGGCAAAACCCCCAGATTTTCCACCCAAAAAGTCCCACTCAGCCTGAATCAAGAACTCAAAGGAGTCAAATTTTGTTGAAGATTTTCCATTTTCAAACCAGAGATGGAGGAGAACTCCCCAAACCAAAGTGGGTCACCATTAATGCTTTGTGTTCTCAACCCAAAACCCCTCCACAACCCAGGAAACACCAAAAAACCCCAAACTTCCTTCCCCCTGTGACCCTCAAAGCTCCACGAAAATTTGGTCTTTTCCAGGGTGGGATGTGTTTTTCCCCTCACTCCTGTTTCCCAATTAAAAACTCAACAGAGTCAAAATTTGCTGAAGAATTTCCAAATTTCAATCCACAGATGGAGGAGAACTCTACAACCCAACACATCTCACCAGCAACACTTTGTCTTCTCAACCCAAAACCCCACCACGACCTGGGATGGCCAAAACCCCAAATTTCTTCAATTAAAACCTCAATGGAGTCAAAATTCACTGAAGAATTTTCAATCCAGAGCTGGAGAACTCTACAACCCAAGTGGCTCACCCAACCCCACCACGACCCCAAAAACCCCCCAGTTTCGCCCTGTGAGCCCCAAAGCGCCACTAGAATTTGGTCTCGGCAGGGTGGGAGGTGTTCCCCCCTCACTCCTGGGCTATGCTCCTCAGCACGTATTTGACTGTGTAGGCGAAGGCGGCGAAGCCCACGATGACAAACAAGTTCGCCAGGGCTCCCCCCAAGAGTCCGTGGTTCCTGTGGGGCTGCTGCAGCACCCCGGGGTGCCCCCCCAGCCCCACGGGGGGCCCCTGCAGCAGGGGGTGCACGTGGTGGTGCCAAAAATGGGCCTCCCCGTCCGGCACCACGTCGGGGAGGGGCAGGGAGGGGGGTCTGGAGCTCAGCTCGTCCTGGGCTTTCTGCTTTTGCTTGATTTCCTGGGAAACGAGAGAGAAAATTCAGTGGGGAAGTGGAATTTGGGGTGATTTGGGGGCTTTTGTTTGATTTCCCGCAGAGGGAAAGGAAAATCCAATGGAATTTGGGGTGGTTTGGGACTTTGATTTCCTGGTAAACAGGAGAGAATTGAGGGGTGAGAAAGAAAACTGGGATCATTTGGGGGCTTTTGTTTCATTTTCTGCACAGGGAAAGGAGAAAATTGAATGGTGGGAAGTGGAATTGGGATGATTTGGGGGGTTTGGTTTGATTTTCTCCATGGAAAAGTAGAAATTGAAATGATTTGGGTGTTTTTATTTGATTTCCTGCAGAAGAAAAGAGAAAACTGAATGGTAAAAAGGGAAATTGGGATGATTTGGGGGCTTTTGTTTGCACACCCAAAGAGAAAATAATCTCTTTTTCCTCCTCTCTCTTGCAGCCTTTACTCAATGTGAATCATTCAGAATTAAAACCTTTAAAAATCACATTTCCAAAACAAATAAATCAACCCCAGGCTGGGAAAATCCTGAACAGGAGAAGCTGAAAAAGCCCAGCAAAGGGAATTTTGGGAGGAAAAAATGAATAATTCAGGAATATTCCCTTACCTCCACCACTTCAGGGAAGAGCTCACAGAAGACTTTGTCTTTTAAATTAAATGCTAAGCTCTGTGCAGCCAGCTGCCTTTTCTGGGGAGAAAAAAAGCGGATTTTTCATCAAAATTCATCCAAAAATTCATCAAAATTCAATTCATTTTTCAATTCCAACCCTAATTTCCCACAAGGAAGGTGCAAACTTCACCCCAAGTGGTTTTTGACATTTCAAACCTCAAATTTTTGAGGATTTTTCCCTGGAATTGATGTTTGTAGAGAGAAATTTTGTTCATTTTTGATCCTGTGGGATCAGGATTTTGTGGTAAAGGCTGGAAACCCCAAGCAGGTTTTATCCCTGAGACCTCCCAAATTCCCAAAACTTCCCAAGTGGTTTGTAACTCTCAAGACATCAATTTTTTGAGCATTTTTCACTACAACTGATGTTGACAGAAAGAAATTTTTTTAATTTTTGATCCTGTGGAAAAACTGTGAACTCTAAGCAAGTTTTATCCCAAATGTTCCCAGATTCCCTGAGATCCCCAAGTCGATTTTAACACTGCAAACATCACATTTGTGAGCATTTTTCACTAAAATTGATGTTTCTAGGTAGAATTTTTGTAAATTTTTGATCTTGTGAGAGAACTGTGAACCCCAAGCAGGTTTTATCCCTGAGACCTCCCAAATTCCCAGAGCTTCCCAAATGGATTTTAACACTTCCAACACCAAATCTGTGAGCACCACTGACATTTACAGATAGAAATATTGGTAGTTTTTGATCCTGTGGTAAAGCTGTGAACCCCAAGCAGGATTTACCCCAAATTTTCCCCAATTCCCAGAGCTTCCCAGATGGATTTCAGCACTTCAAACACCAAACCTATGAGCACCATTGATGTTTTTAGGTAGAATTTTCAATCCTCTGGCAACACTGTGAACCCCAAGCAAGTTTCCCCAGTTTCCCCAGAAGCCAGAGCTCTGTGACTCACCGTGAACTCGGAGGTCTCGATGCTGCCCAGGGTGGGCCCCTTCTCCACCATGAAGCTCAGCAGCCCCGTCAGGATGGTGGACACCGACCACGCCGGGTTCCACGTGTCGGGGTGGAAATCCGTGATGGACAGACACAACCTGCCCCCAAAGAAAAACACCAAAAACACCCCAAAAAACGAGGCAGGAACTGGGATTTGGGATGGGACACGGCTGGGGTGGGGTGGTTGGGGGTTTTTGGGAGGTGTCTTTACCTGGTGTTGCATTTGAACCTTCCGTTGGGGGTGATCATATAAATACTGGGGGGTTTGAAGGGGAACTCTCGAGGGAAGATGAGTTTGCCGTGGTAATATCCACCTGCAGCATCATTAAATGATGGCTAATTAACTGCAGTTCATTAATAACTCTCATCCCCAGGTCTCACCTCCATTTCCCAGCCCAATTCCAATTCCCCTGCTTTATTCCTTCTCCTAAATACCCAAAAATGGGTTAAATAAATGATATTTCATAAATTTTTTCCACCCCAATTCCCATCCCAATTTCCCTGCTTTATTTCTTCTAAAATTCCCAAAAAATTGGTTCAATAAATTTTATTTAATAAATACATATTAAATTATATTTAACAACTATTCCCCTGCTTCATTCCTTCTCCTGAACTACCCCAAAAAATGGATTAAAAATCAATTTTAATCTCAGTTCCCTGAGAACATTTCTGTTCTAAAAATGGGAATTTCTGAAATGATTTTTGTCATAAATTACAGAACATTTGCTGTAAAACATGGAGAAATTTAAGAGTATTTGCTTTCAGTTCAACCTAAACTTTATTTCATTAAAGCCTTTGAAGCTTTTTTTTTTTTAACGAAATCCTTATTTCTTCCCCTCTCATTCCCAGTTTTTGGAGCTGTTTTTAGTGGGATTATTTTGCCTTTTCCCACCCCAGGAATTCCTGGGGGGATTTACCTTCATAGGGGGTGAGCTCAGGGCCCCTCACCACATAGTGCCTGGAACAAAAGGGAATCAAACAGTGGGAAATCACAAATATTCCCAAAAAAATAACCTCAGGATCAACCTCAGGCAGAGTTTTCCTTTCCTCCTCCCCAGACTATAGGAGAGGGAGTTAGACTGGAGAGACTGGGAAATCTTCTTCTGCCCAGGAGGGGAAAATAATCCCAAATTCCCTCCCCAGTTCCCATCCCTATCCTCAATTCCCACCCCAATTTCCCTCCCCAATTCCCCACTTCCAACTCTCCCCCTCCAATTCCCATCCCAATTCCCATTTCCCAAATCCCATCCCACCATTCCAGGATGTTGGAGAGCAGGGGCTCAGCACAGATGTGAGGCACAGGATCCTTTTTGATCCTCAGGTAATTCCCATTCCCCATTTCCCAATCCCCAAATCCCATCCCAAATCCCCAGTCCCACCATTCCAGGATGCTGGAGGGCAGAGGCTCAGCACAGATCCCCAGTCCCCCATTCCCAAATCCCCCAAATCCCATCCCAAATCCCCAGTCCCACCATTCCAGGATGTTGGAGGGCAGAGGCTCAGCACAGATCCCCAAATCCCAATATCCCAAATCCCAAATTCCCATTCCCAAATCGCACCATTCCAGGATGTTGGAGGGCAGGGGCTCAGCACAGATGTAAGGCACAGGATCCTTTTTGATCCTCAGGTAATCCTGTTTCAGCCTCTGTGTCGCCGTGGTCGGGGCCCTCTTGTTGCTGCTGCTGCTCATCTAATTAACAGCACCTCGTTAGGGTCATTAATTAACATTCAATTCAGTCGTTAATGCTGTTTTAAACAGCACAGAGTGTCAGAGAACTTTTCTCTGAAGGGAGGGAAAAATAAGGAAAAAAAGGGAGGGAAAATAGGGGAAAAAGGGGGAGAAAATAAGGAAATACAAGGAAAAAAGGGGGGAAATAAGGAAAAATAAATAAAAAAGGGAAAATAAGGAAAATGGGGAGAAATGAGGGAAAATGAGAGAAAATAAAGAAAAATAAGGAAAAACAGGGGGAAGGGAAAGAGAGAGGGACTGAAAGGGAGAGGAGAAAAGGAGAAAAATAAGGATAAAAAGGGGATAAAAGGAGGGGAAAAGGGGAGCGGTGAGGGAGGGACTGAGAGGAAAAGGGTAAAGAGGGAAAAGGGAAGGGAGGGAATGAAAGGAAGAGGGGGGAAAAGAGGGACCAGAGAGGGAGAGAAGAAGGGAAACAGAAAGGACTGGAAAGGGAGAGGAGAAAGGGAGAAAAAAGGGGGGAAAGGAGGACAAAAATGGGGGATAAGAGAGGAAAATGAGAAGAAAACAGGGAAGAAGGGAAAAGGAAGGGAGAGAATGAAAGGGAGGGAAGGAAGAAAGGGTAGAGAAAGGAAGACACTGAAAGAGAGAAGTGAAAGGTGGAAAAGGGAGGGAGGGAAGGAAATGGAGAAACAGACGGAGATGAGGAAAGCAGAGAAGAAGAAAGGGAAAACGGCAGAGAAGCGGGGGGAGACACTAAGGCAAACACCCCGCCCGGCCCTCCCCGCTCGCTACCGGCACAGGCCCCGCTCACCTCTCCGCGGCCGCCAAGCCCCGGGCGGCCCCTCCTGGCCGCGGCCGAGGGAGGGAGGCA
>JBBMKD010055127.1:0-10216 GCA_037834095.1 Argya squamiceps
CTTCCATCATCCCACTCAGGTTGTATTCTGACTCTGTCAGTGGTCTTTTGTATTGTTGTATTTATTTTATTTTATCCCTTTTTTTTCTTCTTCCTATTAAATTGTATTTCTGACTTGGAGCCTCTCACTCGTCAAACCACTACACCGCTTTTTTAAAATGTTCCTGCCTTTTTCTTTTAATATTCCTGCTTTCTTTAAAAAAATATTCTGGGTTTTTTTCTAATATTCCTGCTTTTTTTATTCCTGCTTTTCATTTTATTCCTGCTTTCTTTAATATATTTTTGCTTCTTGTTTTATTCCTGTCTTTTTTAAAATATTCCTGATTTTCATTTTATTCCTGCTTTTTTATTCCTGCTTTTCCTTTTATTCCTGCTTTTCCTTTTATTCCTGCTTTTTCTGTACATTTTTTTATTCATTTTTTAAATATTCCTCCTTCTTTTTCGAGTCCTGCTTTTTTTATTCCTGCTTTTTTATTCCTGCTTTTGGTTTTATTCCTGCTTTTTTATTCCTGCTTTTTTATTCTTGCTTTTTGTTTTATTCCTGCTTTTTTTATTCCTGCTTTTTGTCTTATTCCTGCTTTTTTTATTCCTACTTTTCCTTATATTCCTGGTTTTTTATTCCTGTTTTTTTTTAATTTTCCTGCTTTTTAAAAAAATACTGGGGTTTTTTTCAGTATTCCTGCTTTTTTATTCCTGCTTTTTGTTTTATTCCTGCTTTTTTATTTGTGCTTTTCATTTTATTCCTGCTTTTCCATTCCTGTTTTTTTAAAATATTCCTGATTTTTCTTCTATTCCTGCTGCTTTTTCTGGTCCTGCTTTTCTTTAAATATTCTGCTTTTTGTTTTATTCCTGTTTTTTTTTAATATTCCTGTTTTTTAAAAATATTTCTGCTTTTTAAAAATATTCCAGGTTTTTTTCAATATTCCTGATTTTTCTTGTCCTGCTTTTTTATTCCTGCTTTTTGTTTTATTCCTGGGGGTTTTTTTTTAATCTTCCTGCTTTTTTAACAAAAAATATTGGGAGTTTTTTAAGTATGTCTGCTTTGCATTTTATTCCTGCTTTTTTTTATTCCTGCTTTTTAAAATATTCCTGCTTTTAAAAAATATTCCTGCTTTTAAAAAATATTCCTGCTTTTTTTAATTCCTGCTTTTCATTTTTTCCTTATTTTTTAAATATTCTTGCTTTTTTATTCCTGTTTTTTGTTTTATTCTTGCTTTTTAAAATATATTTCTGCTTCTTGTTTTATTCCTGCTTTTTAAAATATATCTCTGCTTTTTTTTACTCTATTCCTGCTTTTTGTTTTATTCCTGCTTTTTCTTTTAAAATATTTCTGCTTTTGTAAACTATTCTTGGTTTTTTATTCCTCCTTCTTTTTATATCCCACCTCTTTTCATGACACTTTTCTTTCCATTTCTGCTCTTTAAAGATATTCTGCTTTTGTTTTTAGTATCCTTGCTTTTAAAAAAACATTTCTGGGTTTTTAATCCCTGTTTCTTTTTGTATTCTGCCTTTTTTTATGCCACCTTTTTTATTATTCATGCTCTTTTTCATTTCTGCTTTTTTATATTTCTGGTTTTTAAAATATTTTTCCTTTTGTTAATTCCTCCTTTTTCTATTCTGCCTTTTTTTATTCCACTTTTTTTTATATTCCTGCTTTTTTTATATTCCTGGGTTTTTTTATATTCTTGCTTTTTTAATATTTCTGCTTTTTTATATTCCTGGCTTTTGTATTCTCATTTTTTTATATTTCTGTTCTGTCTCTATTCTTGCTGGTTCTATATTTCTTGCACTTTTTTATATTATTGCTTTTTTATATTCCTGCTTTGTAAAATATCCTGCTTTTTTAATATTCTTGCTTTTTTCTCTATTCCTTCACTTTTTATATTCCTGCTTTTTCTAATTCCTTCTTTTTATTCCTGGGGGGTTTTTTTGCTATTCCTGCTTTTTAAAATATTCCTGTTTTTTTCTGTATTCCTCCACCTTTTTTCATATTCCACCTTTTTTCATATTCCACCTTTTTTTATTCCACTTTTTTTTTCATTCCTGCTTTTGTCATCATGATGCTTCTTTCCCCTATTCTGGGGGTGGGTTTTTTATTCCTGTTTTTTTAATATTCCTGGGGTTTTGTTTTTGTTTTTTTTAAATATTCCTGTGGTTTTCCTATTCCTCCTTTTTCTTTTTATTCCTCTTTTTTTAATTCCTGGTTTTTCTCCTATTCCTGCTTTTTCTTGTTATTCCTTTTTTAATTCCTGGTTTTTTATTTTCTATTCCTGCTTTTTCTTTTTATATTCCTCTTTTTTTAATTCCTGGGTTTTTTTCTATTCCTGCTTTTTCTTTTTATTCCTCTTTTTTAAGTCTTGGCTTTTCTTCTATTTCTGCTTTTTTAAAATTATTTCTCCCTTATTCTTTTTCCCTCCTGGAATTTTTTACATGCTGCTAGCCGAGGTTGGAATGTCTTCCCAAAAAAATCCAGGTTTATCCCAAATTCAGCACCTGTAATTGGGGAATTGGAAAACTACAGAGCCTCAGGATCCACATTATTCCCAAATCATTCCCAAGTCATTCCCAAGTCATTCCCAAATCATTCCCAAATCATTCCCAAATAATTCCCAAATTATTCCCAAATTCTTCCCAAACATTTCCAGCTCCTGGCAGGAATTCTGTCCTGGCTCCAGGGCTCAGCCTTTCCCTTTCTCCCAAGGAATTTTTGGGAATTCTGGGGTCCCTCTGAATGGGTTTATCATTTGGTTTGGTGCTGGGGATCCCAAAAATCTGGGAAAATCCTGGGAATTCCTGCAGGGATGGAGCTGCTGCTGTTCCTGGCTTGGGGCTGCTTTTCCAGCTCTGGTTTCCTCTGCATTCCGGAATTCCCAAAATTGTCACCCCATTCCCATCCCAAACTCCACATTCCCATTCCCATCCCATCCCAAACTCCACATTTCCAGGATTTTCACCTCCATTCCCATCCCAAATTACAGGGACAATTCCCAGGATTTTCACCCCCATTCCCATCCCATCCCAAGCTACACATTCCTAGGATTTTCATCTCATCTCCATCCCAAATTTGGGGGACATTTCCCAGGATTTTCCCCCATTCCCAAACTCCACATTCCCAGGATTGTCACCCCATTCCCATCCCAAATTAGGGGGACAATTCCCAGGATTTTCCCCCCATTCCCATCCCAAATTAGAGGGACAATTCCCAGGATTTTCACCTCCATCCCATCCCAAACTCCACATTCCAAGTATTTCCCCCCATTCCCATCCCAAATTAGGGAGACAATTTCCAGGATTTTCACTCCCATCCCAAATTCCACATTCCCAGGATTTTCCACCCCATTCCTATCCCAAATTAAGGGGACAATTCCCAGGATTTTTATCCCCATTCCCATCCCAAATTTGGGGAACAATTCCCGGGATTTTCAGCTCCATCCCAACCTCCACATTCCCAGGATTTTCTCCCCCATTCCCATTCCAAATTACAGGGAAAATTCCCAGGATTTTCACTCCCATCCCAACTTCCACATTCCCTGGATTTTCCCCCCATTCTCATCCCAAATTACAGGGACAATTCCCAGCATTTTCCCCCCATCCCAAACTCCACATTCCCAGGATTTCCATCCCATTAGGGAGAAATTCCCAGGATTTTCATCCCGTTCCCATCCCAAATTAGAGGGACAATTCCCGGGATTTTCACCCCATTCCCAAACTCCACATTCCCAGGATTGTCACCCCATTCCCATCCCAAATAAGGGGGGCAATTCTCAGGATTTTCCCCCCATTCCCATCCCAATTCAAGGGGACAATTCCCGAGATTTTCACCCCCATCCCAAAATCCACATTCCCAGGATTCTCCCCCCATTCCCATCCCAAATTAGAGGGACCATTCCCAGGATTTTCAGCACTCTCTCAGGCTCCACATTCCCAAAATTGTCACCTCATTCCCATTCCATCCCATCTCAAACTCCACATTCTCGGAATTTTCACCCTTATCCCAAACTCCTTATTCCCAAAATTGTTACCTCCATTCCCATCCAGAATTTGGGGGACAATTCCCAGAATTTCACCCCCATCCCAACCTCCACATTCCCAGGATTTTCCCCCCCTTCCCATGCCAAATTAGGGGAACAATTCCCAGGATTTTGGAGCTTCTCCAATCCCAAATTTGGGGAACAATTCCCAGGATTTTCAGCCCCATCCCGAACTCCACATTCCCAGGATTTTCCCCCTATTCCCATCCCAAATTTGGGGCACAATTCCCAGGATTTTGAAGCCTCTCCCATCCCAAATTAGGGGGACAATTCCCAGGATTTTGGAGCCTCTCCCATCCCAAATTAGGGGGACAATTCCCAGGATTTTGGAGCCTGTCCCAGCCTCATTCCCACCTCCTCAGGCTGTGAATTCTGGGGGAAGGAAAATCTCTTTCCCATTCCTCCATCCCAAATTATTTCTTCCTCCTCCTCCTCCACCTCGGGATCATCCAGAGGGGAAATTCGTGGATCCCACCCAGGGCTGCTCTTGGCTGGGATTATCCCGAGGATATTTTGGGGAAAATTCCAGGGGGTTTTTTTGTGCCATGGCCACGTCCGGATTTGGAACTCGAGGATGGACCAAAAGTGGGGGGAAGTTTTTCCTCTATTTGTGTGGATTTTTTAATGGAATTTTTTAATGGATCCTGATGGAATTTTTGAGCTCTGCCTTGGCCTGGGATCCACGTGGAGAAAATTCCTGGCCAGGGATAAATTCCGGTGCCCGCTCGGATTCCTCGGGGCTCTCATCACGGGGGTGGATCCCGCCCCAGCCGGAGCTGCCCGGAAATTCCAGGGCAAAAACAGCCCCACATTCTGCTGGAAAACTGCCCCGTCACCCCCCTCACCCTGATTTTCCCTCATTTTTGGGGATTTTCCCCTGTTTTTCTGGATTTTTCCCCTTTTAAAAAAAAAATTCCCCCGTTTTTCTGGATTTTTCGCCCTGTCTTTTTGGATATTCCCTGGGGTTTTTTGGATTTTCCCCAGTTTTTCTGGGATTGTCTCCTGATTTTCTGGGATTTTCCCCTGTTTTTTGGGGGGGTTCCCCTTTTTTCTGGGATTTCCCCCATTTTTCTAAGATTTCTCACAGGTTTTTCTGATTTTTTCCCATTTTCTGGAATTTTCCCCATTTTTCTGGGATTTTTCTCTGTTTTCCTGGAATTTATCCCCGTTTTTCTGGGATTTTTCCCTGTTTTCTGGGATCTTTCTCCATTTTCCTGGGGTTTTTCCCTGTTTTTTAAATTTTTCCCCATTTTTCTGGGATCTTTCCCCTGTTTTTCTAGAATTTTTTCCTGTTTTTCTGCAATTTTCCCCATTTTTCTGGGATCTTTCCCCCATTTTTCTGGAGTTTTTCTCTGGGTTTTTTTTTATTATTATTTTTCCCCCATTTTTCTGGATTTTTTCCATGGATTTTTCTGGGATTTTCCCCCATTTTCTGGGATTTCCCCCTGTTTTTCTGGGATTTTTCCCTGTTTTTTTTTAAATTTTTCTCCATTTTTCTGGAGTTTTCCCCTTTTTTGGATTTTTGCCTGCTTCTCTGGGATTTTCCCTGATTTTCTAGGATTTTCCCCCATTTTTCTGGGATTTTTCCCTGTTTTTTTGGATTTTGCCCCATTTTCCTGGAATTTTTCCTGGTTTTTTTTATTTTTCCCCATTTTCCTAGGACTTTCCCCATTTTTCTGGGATTTTTCCCTGATTTTTTTTTTTATTTTTCCCTGTTTTTCTGGGATTTTCCCTTCTTTTTCTGGAATTTTTCCTTGTTTGTCTGGAATTTTTCTCTGTTGGGGTTTTTTTTCCCAGTTTTTCTGGAATTTTCCCCCATTTTTCTGGGTTGTGGAGGCAGCCGAGCAAGCTGGGCACAGAATTCCTTATCCCAAACAGAATTTTTGGGAATGATTCCCTGTGGATGTGCCACTTGGGAATGTGGCCAGGGCTTGGGATTTGATGGCTCCAGGGGCTCTTCCAGCCTCTGGAATTCCAGGATTCCATCCGTGGATTTGTGATCCCAAAAGGTTTGGATAGGGAAAATAAAACCATTCCCAAAGTTTGGCAAAAATTGTATCAAATCCACGGAAAAAAAACCGCAAAAAACACCCCAAAAATAATCCCAAATCCAAATCCTGGTTGATCCCATTCCCTTGGGATGGGTTTATTTGGGAAAAATGGGGTTGGAAGCGTGGCCGGGGTGGGATTTTTTGGGATTTGGAGGAGGGAAGGAGTTGTAGGATTGATCCCATTTATTCCCTGTGGGATTCACACATTCCCTGTGGGATTTATTCCATTCCCTGTGGGGTTGATCCCATTTATTCCCTGTGGGATTTATTCCATTCCCTGTGGGATTGATCCTATTCCCTGTGGGATTCATCCCATTCCCTTTGAATTGATCCCATTTATTCCTTGTGGGATTTATTCCATTCCCTGTGGGATTTATTCCATTCCCTGTGGGATTGATCCCATTTATTCCATGTGGGATTTATCCCATTTATTCCCAGTGGGATTTATCCCGTTTCTTGTGGAATTTATCCCACTTATTCCCTGTGGGATTCACCCATTCCCTGTGGCATTGATCCCATTTATTCCCTGTGGGTTTTATCCCATTTATTCCTTGTGGGATTGATCCCATTTATTCCCTGTGGGATTTATCCCATTCCCTGTGGGATTTATCCCCTCCTTTGTGGAATTTATTCATTTATTCCCTGTGGGATTCACCCATTCCCTGTGGGATTTATCCCATTCTTCATGGAATTTATGCCATTTATTCCCTGTGGGATTGATCCCATTCCCTGTGGAATTTATCCCATTTATTCCCTGTGGGACAATCCTAGGAATTCCACCTCCCAGCAGGAAATCTCAGGGGTTCAAACCCAGCCAGGGAAATTTGGGAATTCCTGGGAAAAGTCAGGATCAGGACAAGGATCATCCCGGGAAGGAACCAGAGCTGGATTTGCCCTTGGGAAGGAATTTGGGAATTCCCTGTGGGAATTCCTCCCTCATTTCCCACTTCCCTGTGCTCTCCCTCTTCCCAGGAAATCTTTGGGAATGTGGGATTCCCATCCCCCTCTCCCTGTCCCTCCCAGATTTTTTTGGGAACAGTTTGGATTCCTCTCTCCTCATCCAGGAGCGGAACTTGTCCCAAAAAAGCAGCTCCGGCCTGGGCTGGGATTCCTGGAAAAACCCTGGAACAAAACAATCCCTGGCAAAGGCCGGGACACAGCGAGGCCTCGGGGCTGCAGGGAGAATCCCAGACAATTCCCAAATGATTCCCAAACAATTACCAAACAATTCCCAAACTATTCAAATCCCAGACAATTCAATTCCCAAACGATTCCCAAACAATTCCCTAACAATTGAATTCCCAAACAATTCCCAAACGATTCAATTCCCAAACAATTCCCAAACAATTCCCAAACTATTCCCAAACAATTCCCAAAGTATTCCCAGACAATTCCCAGACAATTCCCAAACAATGCCCAAACTATTCAAGTCCCAGACAATTCAATTCCCAAACAATTCCCAGACAATTCCCAAACAATTCAATTCCCAAACTATTCCCAAACAATTTCCAGACAATTCCCAAATCAAACAATTCCTGAACAATCCCCAAACTATTCCCAGACTATTCCCAAACAATTCCCGAACAATTTCCCAAACAATTCCCAAACAATTTCCAGACAATTCCCAAACAATTCCCAAACAATTCAATTCCCAAACAATTCCCAGACATTTCCCAAACCAAACAATTCCCAAATGATTCCCAAACAATTCCCAAACAATTCAATTCCCAATCAATTCCCAAACTACTCAATTCCCAAACTATTCCCAAACACTTCAATTCCCAAACAATTCAATTTCCAAACAATTCCCAAATAATTCCCAAACAATTCCCAAACAATTCCCAGACAATTCCCAAAGAATTCCTGGAATTTCTGAGCTTTGGGAGAATCCTGGGATTTTGCAGAGTTCCCTGCCCGTGGAATGGTTGGAATGGGATGTATCCTAAAATCTCATCCTGGGCAAAGTATTCTAGGATTTCATGGCCAGAATTCTATGAAAAAGATTCCATGGACAGGATTTCATGACCAGAATTCCATGGGCAGAATTCCAAGGCCAGAATTCCATGGGCAGAATTCCAAGGCCAGAATTCCAAGGGCAATTCTGCCAATTCCATGGGCAGAATTCCATGGCCAGGATTCCATGGGCAGAATTCCATGGCCAGGATTCCATGGATGGAATTCCATGGCCAGGATTCCACGGCCAGGATTCCATGGCCAGGATTCCATGGCCAGGATTCCATGGCCAGGATTCCATGGACAGAATTCCATGGGAGAATCCCAGAGCTCCTTCCAGAGCCTTTTCCAGGTTCTTTTCTGGCAGAGCTGGGGAGGGATTTGGGATGCAGGAAAACAGGGAATGGCTTCCCAATGGAATACTGGAATTTTTGGGATGGAATTCCCAGAGAATCCAGGGCTGCTCCATCCCTGGAGTAGCAGGAGGTGTCCCTTAGGAATGGGATCATCCCTAAAATCCCCTCCCCCCCCAACCAATCTGGAATTCCATGGAATTCCTGGAATTGTCCCAGGGCAGGTTGGAGACATCTGGAATAATGGGAATGAAAGGCTGGATTTTTGGGGAATGAGGTGTCGGATTCTGGATTTTTGGGGATTGAGAGTTTGGATTCTGGATTTTTTGGGAATGAGAGGTCGGATCCTGGAATGTTTGGGAATGAAGGGCTGGATCCTGGAGCAAAGGGTTGGATCCTGTTTGGGAATGAGAGGTGGGATTCTGGATTTTTTTTGGGAATGGGGGGTCGGCTCCTGGAGTGTTTGGGAATGAAGGGCTGGATCCTGGAACAAAGGGTTGGATCCTGTTTGGGAATGAAGGATCGAATTCTGGATTTTTTTGGGAATGAGAAGTCGGATCCTGGATTTTTGGGAATGGGGGTTGAATTCTGGATTGTTTGGGAATGAAGGGCTGGATCCTGGAATGTTTGGGAATCAAGCGATGGATCCTGGAGCAAACGGCTGGATCCTGGAATGTTTGGGAATGAGGGGCTAGATCCTGTTTGGAAATGAGGGGTTGGATTCTGGATTTTTTGGGAATGAGGGGCTGGATCCTGGAATGTTTGGGAATGAGGGGCTGGATCCTGGAGCAAAGGGTTGGATCCTGTTTGGGAATGAGGGGTCAGAGTCTGGATTTTTTGGGAATGGGGGTTGAATTCTGGATTGTTTGGGAATGTGGGGTCTGATTCTGGATTTTTTGGGAACAAGGGGTCAGATCCTGGATTGTTTGGGAATAAATGGCTGGATTCTGGAGTGTTTTGGGAGTGAATCTCTGGATCCTGGAGCAATTCCAGATCCCTGGAGCATGTCGGGAGCCAAGGGCCGGGTCCCGGGAGCAAAGGGCCAGATTTTGGGAGCTTGTCCAGATCCCTGGAATGTCTCCAGATCGCTGGAATGTCTCCAGATCCCTGGAGCGTGTGCAGCTCCTGGAGCGTGGCTGTGGCTTTGCTCAGCAGCCAAATCCCCGGAAAGGCCTTTCCGGCCTTTCCCGGCCTTTCCCAGCCTTTCCCGGCTCCTGTTCCCGGCCTTTCCTGGCTTTTCCTGGCTTTTCCCAGCCTTTCCTGGCAGCTCCAGCAGCTGCCAGAGGCCACGGCCCCACTCCTGGCCCTGCTCCCAAACCAGGGATCTCATCCCAGTCCCATTATCCCATCCCAATTCCATGGATCCCATCCCATGGATCCCAATCCCATTATCCCAATCCCATCCCAGTCCCATTGTCCCAATCCCATGGATCCCATCCCAATCCCACCCCAATCCCATGCATTCCATCCCAATCCCACCCCAATCCCATGTATCCCATCCCAATCCCATGGATCCCATCCCCATCCCATGGATCCCATCCCCATCCCATGGATTCCATTATCTCATGCCATCCCATGGATCCCATCCCAGTCTCAATCCCAATCCCATCCCATTATCCAATCCCAATCCTATTACCCCATCCTATTATCCCAATCTCATTATCCCAATCCCATGGATCCCATCCCAATCCCATTATCCCAAATCCCATTATCCTAATCTCATGGATCCCATCCCCAATCCCAAATCCCATTATCCCAATCCCATTATCCCAGTCCCATCATCTCAATCCCATTATCCCAATCCCATTATCCCAATCCCATTATCCCAA
>JBBMKD010055128.1:0-10157 GCA_037834095.1 Argya squamiceps
AAAGGGGTGCTAGGTCCTGAGTTGTCAGGCCTAGCCAGGGCCTTACCCAATTCAAAGCTCCCCACAGTTGATGGGCATCTGCAAGAGTTTCAATTTTTGTATTAATTGTCAATTTTTTGCAGCTTAATCATCCGCTTACCTATTTCAAGACCCAGATACCTCTAAGGTGGCACTCGTTGAATTTTTGATTCTTGCAATTCAAACCCTGCAGCAACCAGTGCATCTACTGTCAGGTCAAGCGCATGGGTCAGCAGGTGTGTGTTGGGGGCACACACCAGTACATCATCCATATAGTGATGAATTATGACTTTTTCTGCTTCTGCACGAACAGGAGACAACAGAGATGAAACATATGATTGACAAATGCTGGGACTGACTTTGAGACCTTGAGGAAGAAATCTCCAATGGTACCTTTGGTTGGGGGCTTCTCTGTTTAAACTAGGTACAGAGAATGCAAAACATGGTGCATCATCAGGGCGTAGGGGAATTTGAAAGAAGCAGTCTTTAATATCAATCACTGCCAATTCCCATTCTCTGGGTAACATTGATGGGGAAGGCATGCCAGGCTGGAGAGAACCCATGTCCTCAATTACATTATTAATTTGTCAGAGGTCATGAAGAAGCCTCCATCTGGTTTTATCTGATTTTTGAATGACAAACACCGGGGAATTCCACGGGGAAGTGGTTTCCTCTATGTGTCCCTTTCCCAATTGTTTTTGCACTAATTCATTCAGTGCCTTTAATTTGTGCTTAGAAAGTGGCCACTGTTCCACTCAGATTGGATCATGTGATTTCCATTTTAACTTTTGGGGGGGGCGCTTCTCAGTGACCACCACTGGAAAAATTTGTGGAGGGTCAGGAATGTTTAGAGTGACTCCCCATTGAGCTATTAAATCACTTCCCATCAAGGGTTCATTATAATCTAAAACAAAAGGACGGAGGGTCGCTAATTGCCCTTTTGAACCCCTAATTTGAACAACATTTTTGGACTGTTTTGCTAATTGGAGTCCCCCTATACCTTGAACTTGTGCACACACGCTTTTCAAAGGCCAGTGTGATGGCCAAAATTTCTGTGGGACAATAGTAATGTCCGCCATCATGTCATAATGCATAATAATAGATTTTTTTTCTCCACCCATAATTAATGTGCATTCCTCTTTAGGCTTATCTTTCCCAATTAATACTACAGCATTTACCGTTGGACAGTTCTTATCAGTTGGAGGATCAGGTTTATTAGGGTGATCAGGGTGTTCAGGGTTATCGGGGGAATCAGGGTCATCAGGGTAATTAGGGATTAATTGTGCGATTATTTGCCCTTTCGGAAGAAACACGGGTGGGTTTGTACAGTGTAGCCAAGCAACCAGACGTTCAGGCTCAGATAACAGTTTTGCAGGAGCAATCTCAATTTCATGTGGTGTGTATTTACAATCCCCAAGAATTACAAACTTTGTTTCAATTTCTGACCATGTTCCTGTGTCTGCGCTGGCAGTGGCAAACTGCCAGTTGGTGTCTTTCAGCAGCAGTGGCTCTGTCAGGCTCAGTCTGAATGGTTCGTGCCTTGAATTAGTTGTCAAAATTGGCTTGAGGAGTTCACGTGGAACACCTCATTCTGGTTCAGCACTTGCAGGAGAAATGGATGTTAAATCCTGCTTACATTAAGAAGAAGCAAAGTTATTTACATTGTCATTCACATTTTCATCTATATTTTTCACATTTTGTTCGTCCCATTTTGTGTCCACGCGCTGGGAAGAACCACGCTCTGAGTTCAGTTTTTTTGAGGGGCTTTTGAGGGTGTATTTCCATTTCCACCCTGTCCTCCCTCTTTTTCTTTAAATTTTTCAAATTGTTTTTTCTGAGGACAATGTTTGTACCAATGTCCAATCTGGTCACATAAGATACAAGGTTGGTTTGGGTTAGATTTAAAGGGAGGCTTGTTTGGGGCTGTGGACTGGCCAGAGGATGAGGTGTGTGACTTTTGTGACTCTAAAGCTTCAGCAGTTTTAACATTGTTTCTATTTATCAAATTGTTTGATGACAGATTCATCCAGGGCAGTTTTCGTCACATACTTTAAGCATTTCTTGAATTGTAGGTTTAGGATTCATTGGCAGAGTTAGAATTACAGAACGGCATTGGTCATTGCACTGAGACAAAGCCAGATGCTGTAGTATTTTAGCTTTTAAGTCTGGCTGTGGTGTTTCTATTTCCACAGCCTTGGATAATCTATTAATGAATTTTACAAACGGTTCATTTTGGCTTTGATATATGCAGTTGGAGGGTGGCAATGGACCGTGACTTTGGATGTGAAAAAATTATGTCATTGATGCATCTCTGATTTGATTTAAAACTGCGGGAGGAATATCAGAAGCTTGGACTTCAGCTGTTTCCCAATTATCATTACCGTATAAATGGCTGAATGTGATGGGATTTGAGTTATTGTCAACTGCTGTTGTAGGATTTTTGAGCAAATCTGGAAGGATTTTTTCCAAATTGCTTTTCCAGAATGCCAGCCCTAATTGATATTCAGCATCATCACAAAGACATTGCATTAGGTATTTTAAATCAGCTGGGACAACTGTGGATCTAGGTAAATGTGCTTTGAAAAAGCCTTTAAAGTAGGGATTTTGTTTGCCATTTTCACCGAGGGCTTTACACAGATCTTTAATTACGTCTTGGGATATGGGTTTCCATTTAGCTGTTAAAGCTCCACCCCTTGTGTTTCTGGTATAGGTTACTGGTGCTGCAGTATATATAATATTAGAATTGGAATCTCTATCTTGTGAGTCAAAATTGCTGGACACAAAGGGAAGGGGGGGTGTTGGGGGGGAGGTGCCAACACAAGACCACGGGACAGGAGTGGGGAGTGTGAGGGCATGAGGGTTGGGGCCGACCCGAACCTCTGAAGGGGCGGTCTGATGTGCCAGTAACGCAGACCGAGGTGGGCAGACTGAGGGGCGGAGTAATGGGTAAGGCTATGGGGAGAAGCGGGGGGGGAAGATTAGCGCAAATTGTTTGAGGGGGTTTCTGACTACATGGACTGCCATGATGAGGAGGGGGAAGCCATGTGCACATAGCCATCACCATTTTGGAAGCCGTGTGGCGTGGCTCCAGGGTGGCGTGGCATGGTAGAAGCTCAAGTGGAGCCTCTGCCACACGTTGCCGGGGAAGGGGGGTCGCAGGAAAGGTTACTGTACCGTGGAGAAACAGATCTGCGGGCACTCTGCAGCTTTGGATCTTGCCTTTGCGAGCAGTCGCCACTTTTTTCGGTTCTTTCTCGGCGCGGCGGGGCGGAGGAGGGAGGGTGCCGACAGCGGGAATCACTCACTGCAGGGGTTCCCCGAGATGAGGAAGCAGTTCGTCCCAGCTCCGCCGCCTGTGGTCACGTCTCTCGCTCCCGGCGCTGGCGTGCCGGTGCTTGGGAGGCGCTGGGGACGCCTCTCCGCTGTGCGCTGCCGCAGAGAGCCGCCACGCTGGTGCCAGGGCTGCTTGCTGGGTGCCACCATTGCCGCACCTGCGCTGTTTGCTCTTGGGACCAGGATCGGGTCGGGGTCGCCCCCGTTCTCCCCGCCGCTGCAGGCTGCGCGGGCTGGGGGTCCAACTCACTGCCGTCCTGCTGTTGTTTGAAAGGGACTTTTCTCAGCTCCGGCAGTGATGGCTGGACCGCGGCGCTGTGAAACTGCGGTCGCAGCCCGTGCCATGGCTGCGTGGGTTGCCTCAGCTCCTCCTCCTTTCACTGCCGCTCCCTCCTCCCTCTTGTCGGCTCAGGGATAAACCCGGGCTTCGGGCAGGCGAGGAAGGGGAGAAAGAACGCTTTTCCCTGTATTCAAAACACTCAAAAACACAATCACTTTTAGGGAAATGGGGATGGGGGGGTTTTCACTCAGCCTGGCCAAGACTGAGACGAATATGTTGGGCAGGCTGTTGAGACTCACCCGGGTGGGAAGGGGAAGGCACCTCTTTTTAAACTGGACAAATAGAATCAGGGAATTCTGCTTTTTGCTCTTTAGAGAGCTGGCTTTTCTCCGCAAAAGGGTTCGAGACCTGAGAATTTCTTTGAGATTGCTTTCTATTGTAGGCTATGACTGCTCGGATTCACTGAACCGAGCTGGTATATTTGACAATTTCGAAATCACCATCTCGGGATAGATTTGCGAAATGTTCACAAATCATGTCCCAGAAATGCAAATCTTTGCATTGGTCCACATTAGCATCAGGGAGTTTTGTGAAAAGCAATTCTAAGAATTTTCTCAGATAACTTTTAGAAAATTTAACCTTTGCTGCTACAAATTCAGATGAAATTGCAAGAAAAACACCCTTCTGGTTAGCAGAAACATTCGACCCCATGCTTAGATGTTAAATTCTGCTAAACTCGAACACACACTGGGAAAAAGAGGAAAAGAGAAGAGAGCTCACAGAGAGCCGTGAACCTCACTTCAACGCCACGTGGCGTGGGGGACGGTGACCGTGATTGCCGCAGACACGAGGTGGCACTGTAGAACAAAGAAATGTTTACAGAATCCACGTGGCTGCCCAACACCATGCAGCCACCAGACAGAGAGAGAAAAGGATAGAAAAAGATTTTTAGACAGTTTTTTTTAACAAACAGGACTGTAATTTCTGCAAGTCCTAACCACAGTTGCACAACCTAATTTCCTAAATCTTCTCCTCACTCAGAGGGGAAAAACAATGAGCAGTAAAGCTCCGTTCCTTTAGGAACTACAAAATGTTAAAAACTCACCGTCTGATGTGAAGAATTCCTCAGTGGCGGCTCCAAAAGTCTCTGGGAAGGACTTTCTGGGGTTAGAAAGCTACCCTTACTTTTGCAGAACGACGCCAAGGGAATCTGCTTCCAAAAACCCACTCTGAGGTCCTAGGAGCTCCCTGTGCCCTCATGTTGCTTCTACAGCAATCACTGGCGGTGGCCCTGCTTTCTCACGCTTTTCCGGACACCCTTGGGATCACCCGTGTCCTCGTCGGATGCTGTGTCCCGTGGGTTCCTTCACGAAGCTGCAGTTGAGGGTCTGCCCCACATTGGGCAACAATTTGCTGAGGTTTTCTCCTGGGTGCAGCTTACTGGCTGAGGCTGCTTACTTCAGGCAACAGCAAGAATTCGTAGGTCCCTCAGTCCTGCTAGCTGGAAGCGTGGTGAGGTTTTGGAATAAAGGGGGGACCCTTTCTCGTGGGTAGGAAGATGGTTATTGATGGAACTCCACGTGCGAAAGGGCCGGGACTGGCCTGTCCTTCTCCCTTAAGTACCTCAGAACATAGCCTGAGGCCACAGGAGAATTCGGGCCAATAGGTGGGAAGGGGTTGGGTGTTCTAGAAGGGGATACTTGTCAGGACAATGGAAAGGGGCAGGTGCCTGAGCACGTAGTCAGGGTGATTGACAATGGGGTAAGGTAAGGAGAGGGGAGGGGTTTTTGGGAAGGAGCAAACAGGGCTGATACAAATAAGATACCTATAAAACTCTGAAAGGCTTAACCATGCAATGCAAAAGTCTTCCAGTTTGTGGCAGCTTGTATCTGGGAGAAATCCTGATTTCTGCGGAATTTGAGCTGGCAGAAGCCGAGTGCCAGGCCCTGGGATTTGGGCAAGAACGGTGGCCTATTTCCATGGGAAAATAAACACAGCCCCCACAGGTTCCTGATGTCAGTTTGTAGAAGGCATTTCATAGTTGAAGGGCAATCAGAACTCCAAGTTGTGACAACTTGCATGTTGGAGAAATCCTGGTTTGTGCGGAATTGTACCTGGCAGAAGCCCAGTACCATGCCTAGGGACATGGTCACGAATGATGGCCTGTTTCCATGTGAAACTAAACTCAGCCCCCCAGGTTCCTGATGTCAGTTTGTAGGAGGTATTTGATAGTCCATGGGCTGCCACTCTTCCAAGATGTGGCAGCTTGCATCAGGGAGAAATCCTGATTTGTGAGGAATTGTAGCTGACAGAAGCCCAGTGTCAGGCACAGGGACTTGGGAACGAACCATGGCCTCTTTCTAGGGGAAAATAAACACAGCCCAAACAGGTTCCTGTTGTCAGTTTGTAGGAGGCATTTCATAGACCAAGTGAATTCAGGACTCTTAGTAGTGGCAGCTTGCTTCTGGGAGAAATCCTGATTGGTGTGGAATTCGAGCTGGCAGAAGCAGGATGCCAGGCACTAAGATTTGGGTACAAACCATGGCCTGCTTCCATGGGAAGCTAAACTCAGCCCCCCAGGTTCCTGTTGTCAGTTTGTAGGAGGCATTTCATAGTCCAAGGGCATTCAGGACTCCAAGTTGAGACAGCTTGCATCAGGGAGAAATCCTGATTTGTGCGGAATTCGAGCTGGCAGAAGCTGGGTGCCAGCACGGGGACTTGGGCAAAAACCATCGCCTGTTTCCATAGGAAACTAAACTCAGCGCCCCAGGTACCTGATGTCATTTTACAGGAGGCCTTTGGCACCGCAAGGGCTGCCAGTCTTCCAACTTGTGGCAGCTTGCATCTCAGAGAAATCCTGATTTGTGCGGAATTCTAGCGGGCAGAAATCCAATGCCAGGCACAGGGACTTGGGCACGAGAGATAGCCTATTTCCATGGGAAAATAAACACAGCCCCCACAGGTTCCTGATGTCAGTCTGGAGGAGGCTTTTCATAGACGAAGGGCATTCAGGACTCCAGTTGAGACAGCTTGCATCTCAGAGAAATCCTGATTTGTGTGGAATTCGAGCTGGCAGAAGCCTAGTGACAGACAGAGGGACTTGGGTACCAACCATGGCCTCTTTCTATGGGAAACTAAACTCAGCCTACCAGGTTTCTGATGTCAGTTTGGAGGAGGTATTTGATAGTCCATGGGCAGCCAGGCTTCCTGCGTGTGGCAGCTTGCATCTGGGAGAAATCCTGATTTGTGAGGAATTGCAGCTGGCAGAAGCCCAGTGCCAGGCACAGGGGCTTGGGCACAAACCATGGCCTCTTTCCATGGGAAACTAAACTCATCCCTGCAGGTTCCTGATGTCAGTTTGCAGGAGGCCTTTGGCACTCCAAGGGCTGCCAGTCTTCCAACTTGTGGAAGCTTGCATCTGGGAGAAATCCTGATTTGTGCGGAATTCTATATCTGTTGAAACTGGATGCCAAGCACAAGGACTTGGACACGAACGAAGGCCTCTTTCCATGGGAAACTAAACTCATCCCCCCAGGTTCCTGATGTCAGTTTTTAGGAGGCATTTCATACTCCATGGGCAGCCAGGCTTCCAACTTGTGGCCGCATGCATCTGGAAGAAATCCTGATTTGTGCAGAATTGATCTGGCAGAAACCCAGTGCCAGGCACTGGTACTTGGGCACAAACCATGGCCTGTTGCCATGGGAAACTAAACTCAGCCCCCCAGGTTCTTGAATCAGTTTGTAGGAGGCATTTGATAATCCAAGGGCAACAGGGCTTAAGGGGTGAGGCAGTTTGCATCTGGGAGAAATCTTGATTTGTTCGATATTCTACCTGGTAGAAGCCCATTGTAGGCACAAGGACTTGGGAAGGAACGATGGCCTCTTTCCATGGGAAACTAAACTCAGTCCTGCAGGTTCCTGATGTCAGTTTGTAGGAGGCATTTGGCACACCTAAAGAATTCAAGATTCCAAGATGTGGCAGCTTGCATCTGGGAGAAATCCTGATTTGCGCAGAATTCGAGCTGGCAGAAGCCGAGTGACAGGCACAGGGACTTGGGCACGAACCATGGCCTCTTTCCATGGGAAACTACACTCATTCCCCCAGATTCCTGATGTCAGTTTGTACGAGGCCTTTGGCACTTCAAGGGCAGCATATCTTGTAACTTGTGGCAGCTTGCCTCTGGGAGAAATCCTGATTAGTTCGGAACTGTAGATGGCAGAAGTCCAGTGCCAGGCACTGAGACTTGGGCACCACTATTGGCCTATTTCTGTGGGAAACTAAACTCAGCGCCCCAGGTTTCTGTTCTCAGTTCATAGGTGGGGTTGAAACTCCAAGGGCTGCCAGGCTTCCTGCTTGTAGCAGCTTGCATCTGGGAGAAATCCTGATTTGTGCGGAATTCTAGTTGGTAGAAGCCCAGTGCCAGGCACAGGGACTGGGGCATGAAGAATGGCCTAATTCCATGGAAACTAAACAGAGACCGAACAGGTTCCTGTGGTCAGTTTGTAGGAGGCATTTCATAGACCAAGGGCATTCAGGACTCACAGTTGTGGCAGCTTGCATCTGGAAGAAATCCTAATTTGTGCGGAATTTGAGCTAGCAGAAGCCCAGTGCTGGGCACTCAGACTTGGGCACGACACATGGCTAATTTCCATGGGAAACTACACTCATTTCCCCAGGTTCCTGATGTCAGTTTGTAGGAGGTGTTTGATAGTCCAAGGGCGACAGGCCTTCAGGGGTGTGACAGCTTGCATCTGGGAAAAATCCTGATTTGTGCACAATTCGCGTTGGTAGATGAGAGAGAAGAACAAGATGGAAAAAGAGGAGAGAGTGAGGGAGAAAGAAAATCCCCAAAAGCCCCTCAAAAAACCCGTAAGAGAACGCTGCTAAGAAGCAGCCAATTAAGCTGCTTCCAGCATTCTCCCTGTTCCAAGAATTGCAGAGAGACCAACTTCACCAGGCGAGCTTTTGTCCTGCCGCAGAGCCCAAAAAACACACAGGGATCCTGCTGCAAGCTAATCCTCAGGACCTCCCTTCGAAAAGCAAAAGGCTGTTTTCAGCACTCTCCCTGTTCCAATCAGAGTAGAGAGACCAACTTTGCCAGGCGAGCTTTTGTCCTGCCGCAGAGCCCAAAAAACACACAGGGACCCTGCTGCAAGCTAATCCTCAGGACCTCCCTTCAAAAAGCAAAAGGCTGTTTTCAGCACTTTCCCTGTTCCAATTAGAGTAGAGAGACGAACTTCACCAGACGAGCTTCTCTCCTGCTTAGAGAACACACAGGGATTCTGCTGCAAGGTAATGCTCAGGACCTCCCTTCGGAAGGCAAGAAGCTGTTTCCAGCACTCTCCCTGTTACAAGCACAATAGAGAGACGAGCGTTGTCAGGCAAGCTTCTCTCCCTCTGCACAACTTAAAAAACACAGAGGGATCCTGCTGCAAGCTAATCCTCAGGATGCCGCTTTGGAAGGCAAATAAGCTGCTTCCCCCAACCTCCCTGTTCCAAGCATAGGAGTGAGATGAGTGTCGGCAGGCGAGTTTCCCTCCTGCCGCAGAGCACAGAAAACACACTGGGATACAGCTGCAAGCTAATCCTCAGGACCTCCTTTCGGAAGACAACTAAGCTGCTTCCTGCACTCTCCCTGTTCCAAGCATAGCAGAGACATGAGTGTTGTCAGGGGAGCGTCTCTCCTGCTTCACATCCCAGAAAACACACAGGGATCCTGCTGTAAGCTAATCTTCACGACCTCCCTTAGGAAGACAAAGAGGATGCTGCCAGCATTCTCCCTGTTTGAAGCATAGCAGAGAGACAAACTTCACCAGGTGAGCTACCTTTCTGCTGCACAGCTTAGAAAAAACACTGGGAACCTGCTGCGAACAAAAGATCAGGACAGCCTGTCGGAAGGCAAAAAGCCCTTTTCAGTACTCCCCCTGTTCCTAGCATAGCAGAGAGACCAACTTCACCAGAAGTGCTGCTCTTCTGCTGCAGAGCCCAGAAAACACACTGGGAGCCTGCTATGAGCTAATCCTGAAGAGCTCGCTTGGGAGGCCAACGAAGCTGTTTTCAGCACTCTCCCTGTTCCTAGCATAGCCCTTCCCTGGCTCCTCTCCCTGCAGGCCCTTGGCCAGACTCTCTCTCTTAGCCACCAATTGCCGCTCCTCCCTGCCGTGTGCCACAAGTGGCAAGTTGATTTTCTCCCCGTGGCCCCGGCCCGGCCCACAGCCAGGGCCAGCACCTTTCCCCGCACCTCTGCGGCCTCTGCCTCCCTCGGGCCGCAGCCCAGCAGTAGCAGCTGGCAGCTCCCCGGGGGCTGCGGCTCCTTGCCAGGACTGGCACTGGGCCAGCTCCCACCTGGGCCCCGGGGAAACAGGGACAGAAGCCCAGGGAATGGCTGCGGTTGGGCCAGGCCGGCTCCAGGCCCGAGAGCACCAAAAGCTCCTTCCCCTATGGGGGCAGTTGGGCCACTGACCAGGCTCCCCAGGGAATGCTCACAGCCCCAAGGCCTCCAGGCAGCTCCAGGAGCCTTTGGAC
>JBBMKD010055129.1:0-10147 GCA_037834095.1 Argya squamiceps
CTGGGCTGTTGTTTTCAGGTTATATGGTAACCAAGGCTCAGTATCCTACAACTCAAAGCCAGCTTTCATTTCTATTTCAATTATAGATTTCATATTTTCAGAATCTTTTGCTGAGCAATCACATTTATAAGGTTTCCCTGATTCATCTTCCCCAACGCTCTGTGTGTGGCAGTGGTGTGAACAGATCTGAATGAAGATTGCCTGCTTGCCAGACTCTGCTTGTCCCATCCCTACAGCAGGAGCCTTTGCAGCAAAATATCCAAACGAGTGATCCTGTACAGAGTCTGTGGGGGCTCCTTCCAGCAAGGGGGTGAGGTGAAGACCCCCTTGCCAGGTTTGCAGAGATTGCTGGTGTTTTTTTCCCCACTGCCAGGCACGGGTCGGAGCTCGCAAGTTCCAGAAGGTGATTCTGACAGTGTCTCCGAGGGGCATCTCCCTGCAGGATGCTGACACTAAGGAGATGGTGGAGAACATCTCCATCTACAGGTGGGCACGTCAGTGGGTTTGGGCTGGATGGAATTTGGGCAGCCAGGGAGGGCTGGGCCTTCTGTCAGTGGTACCTTCAAGCTTAGGTCTTTCCTTGGCTCCCTGAGGGCTGTGCCCTCTCTCTGCTGTGCTCCCAGCACTGCCTGAGGCTGAGTGTAGGTCCTGGATGGTCTTGAGTTCATCAGCCCATCCATCATCTCCCTGTGCCCTGCTTGTCTCTTCTGGCACTCAGCAGGATTTTGAGGCTCATGAAAGCCCCACAGTTAGGCCAGGACTGCATGTCTGCCTTGAGTTCATCATCCCAGCCATCATCTCCCTGTGCCTTGCTTGTCTCTCTTGGCATTCAGCAGGATTTTGAGGCTCATGAAAGCCCCACAGTTAGGCCAGGACTGCATGTCTGTCTCCACTGCAGTGGGACCACCCTTCTGCCTGCAGGATGCCAGAAATTGCAGCTTACCTGGGCTAAAGGCAGTTCCTGTGAGAGCTGGTGTTGATTTCTCCTGCTGCCACGTGTCCTTTGGCTGGGGTTGGGTGTCTGTGGGTGCTGGGTGTGAGGGCAGTAAGTGTGCAGCCTGGTGGCTAGATGGGAAGCAGAGATAGGATATCTCTGCTGCTAAATGTAGATCTCAGTGCCAGATCTGATGTGCCAGCTCAGACCATCCCTCTGACCTCCAGCTGTGTCCTTGGAGGCACTCACCCACCTTTCTGTGCCTCTTGTCCCAGTGCTTGAGTTCACACACTGGGTTGAGTTGGCCCTCAGAAAACTACAGGGCACTGTGGGATGGCACAGCAGGCAGGGAGTGCCTGTGGATGCAGTCATCTCTTACCTGCTGCAGGTACCAGGAAACCCCTGGCCCTTGCTGGGGTTTGGGCTGCCTGCTCAGCTCAGGCAGGTGAAAGCCTCAGCTTGCCAGCAGTGCTTGCTGATGTGCTGGGAGTGCAGCACAAGTCCCAGATTGTCCTGACAGCTCCTCTCTGCCCACAGGATCTCCTACTGCACGACAGACAAGCTGCAGAACAAAGTCTTTGCTTATGTTGCCCAGAGCCAGGAGAGCGGGGCGCTGGAGTGCCATGCCTTCCTCTCACCCAAGAAGAAGATTGTAAGCACTTGGCCTCTGCTCTTGGCTCTGTGAGGTGTGGGTGGGAGCAAGGGGCTGTTTTCTTCCCTTCAGTGAGACAAGGCTGTTATCTCTGTGAACCTCAGCTGGATTTGGAGCCAGGGAGAAGCTGTGCTCATGTGCCGCAGAGGCAGGGAGTGAGCAAAGGGGGATTTCCTGGCCCAGCTCCTGAGGGTTTCCTGGCCCTCAGGGACAGACAGACTGAGCTCTGGCCTTCCATCTCTGTGTTCTGCAGAGAAAGGCAGGAGGGGGATGCTGGGGGGTCTCAGATTTCATGGCAGTGGGGTTATCCTGGATTGAGGGCCCAGGTGGAAGCAGAAATTCCTTCTCTTTGCTGTACACAGGCCCAGGCTGTGACTCTGACTGTCGCCCAGGCCTTTCAGATGGCACTGGATCTCTGGGAAGCAACACATGCAGGTAGGAGGAATTCCTTACATGTATCTCTCTGCACAGGCCTGGAATCAGTGTCTCTGGGATGTGTGGAGGGGAGAAGCCCTGGGATCAGTGTCTCTGGGATGTGTGGAGGGGAGAAGCCCTGGGATCAGTGTCTCTGGGCTGTGTGGAGGGGAGATAACTTGCTGTGCCTGTTAAAACACACCAGGCAGGGAGAGTTTTGTCCTTATGGTTGTGTTCTCTGCCACTCCCCCATCTCTGGCTGGAATGGGAGGTGTACCTGCCCTCTCTGCTGAACTGCTGTGCATTGCCTGAGCTGTAGCCCAGGTACCTGCCCTGAGCAGTGACCCCTCATCCTTTGTTTGTACCCTCCTGCCAGCAGAGCAGGGATTGATTCCCTGTTCCTTGCCTGTACATCCCCAGCTGTGTTTTCTTTTAACTCTGCTGCTTTTGCCCTGTCCCAGGCTCTAGGCAGGATCAGCCCCTTCACCCTTCATGTGCCTTGGAGAGCAGTGAGCCCAGCAGACCCCGTGAGGCAGCCCCCCCAGAGAGTGCTCCCTTCACACACCACTTTGGGGTACAGTATGTGCAAGTCAGGCCCATGCCCAGGGCTGTATGGATTTAGGGCAGGGACAGAGTGACCTCTCTGCAGCTTCCCACAACCCTGTTGATACCTGCACAGCCCCCATTGCACATGGTGGCAGCCTGATGTGAGGAGGTTGCACTGTGCTGTGTGCTGTGCAGTTCCCTGGTGTCTGTGCTCCAGGAGTTCTGCTTTCAGGCCCAGCACTGGCCCTGTCACACAGGCACCTGGGCTGCACACCTGGTTTTCATGGCTGGGGTGAGAGCTGCCTCTGAAGGAGAGGACCCTTGGATCATCATCGTCATCATCCTGCCAAGCCTGGGTTAAGGCTCAGCCCAGCCCAATCTACACTGCACCTCCTGCATGGTCACAGCAATTGGAGCATTGTCATACTGGTCTCACAATGTCTGGGAGCTTCCAGATGCTTGGTCCTTGGTCATGCTTCCAGTGTGAGTCCAGCCTGGCAGTGCCTGGGGTTGTACCTGCTCCTGGTGGTCTCTGCCTGCCCCTCCAGCTGCAGGGTGTGCCCACCCACCCACCCACCCCTGTCCCTGGGCAGAGGTGCACTGTGCCAGCAGCATGGTCTGTGCTCACAGCTTGTGTTTGGGGCTTTGCAAACACAAAGGGGACATGGGATGAGCTATGGCTTGTGTGTCCTTGTGTGCCCAAGCCCAGAGGGTTCTGGCAGCCCAGCACTTCAGTCTTTTTCCCCCACTGCTTGTGGGAAATCTTTGCACTGTGCCTGGGGAGTGACTTGCCTTGTGAAGGGGCCAGATGGGGTTTGAGCAGCTCCTGGCAGAGACCTGCCCGTGCAATGAGATGTCATGGTGGGTTTTTTTGTTTGTTTGTTTGTTTGTTTGTTTGCTTGCCAGGAGGAGGAGGAGGAGGAAGATGATAATGTCAGTGAAACCTTACCTGGGTAGGTGGTGAGCTGCTGCTTGTATTCCTGGTGATCCCTGTCTTGTTTCTCTCTCTCTGCTCCATGAAAGTGGAGCTGCTTGGGCCATGAGCATGGTGGGAGCATGGAGGAGAACTGCATGGAACCAAGGGGGAAGCTTCCTGGTCTTTCTCTGCTTTTATCACCTGAGAACTCAAGTGATCAGAGGGTTGAGTGGTGGAGGAACAGACCATTGTTCTTTTGCAGCAGAGATGTGGGGTACAGGTGCTGACCCCCAGAGATGTTTCTTGCTCTGTTTCTGCCAGTCTTTGCTGAGGCCAGCCTGTCCAGACATGCCTCTCACATGGGACTCAGTTGTCCCTCTTCTCCCACTGATTTCCCTGGGGTTTGCACCAGGATGGAGGCTTGGCCATGCTGACTTCTGCATGGACTGGGGCTGAGCTTGATGGTGTGTGTTTCCTGTGCTGGGGAGGAGCTGATGGAGCAGTCCAGCAGCACAGGATTAACCTGCAGGCCTGCAGAAGTGCAGCCATTCCATCATGTTCTCCATGGCAGGGGGCACCCAGCTGGGGGGTCTGGCAGGTCTGAGCTTGGCTTGAGCCCATTTTACCTGGGAAGCAGTGTGTGCACAGACTGGAGCTCTGTAGCCCAATCTGGACATGGGGCTCCTGATGGGAAGGAGATACATCTTTGCAATCTCGGGAAGAGAGGCTGGTAGCAAGAGGGTACTGCACTCCCAGTGCCTGCTGCTGCTGCTGCTGCTGTGCCATTCCTGCCATGCCAGGGCCATGGGCATGCCCTGTCTCTCAGGAGGCCATGCTTGGGGTGTGATGGATGCTGTGTTCTCTTCCAAAGCAGCGTGGAGGAGCTGGGGAGGGGAGCCCACAGCCCAGCAGGTGAGTTTCTTCAGTGCTGCATTGGCTCATCCCCCAACATGTCCTCTGTGCTGATGCTCACCTGGGAACATCTGCTTCCCCTCTCAGGCTGTGCTGAGCTCCCAGCCATACACCTTATGGTCCATGTCTTCCTTTCTCTCACTTTGCAGAGTTAATACCTCTTGTGCCCCCATCAAGCTCTCCTGCAGCACAGCTCCTGTGCTACCACCTGGGGCCACCCCCTGACAGCTGCACGGTGCTGGGAGGGCTTGGGGACTCCCCCAGCATTAGCCCCAGGACTGCTGGCCCCAAAACTCCCCTGGGCTAAGCCAAATCTCTGCAACAACGGACCAGCCACTCAGGATTCACCCTGTGCCTGCACCTGGGCCCAGCCAGTGCCCTGGCACTGCCCTCCCGGCACGGGGGAGCTGCTGGCACTGCTGCCGTGGAGTGCACAGGGGCTGCAACGCCTCCTCCTTGTCCTGTGCTGCCTGCATGAACCTCCTCGAGCTTCAGCTGCTCCCAGCTTGGCCTGGGGGACTCGTGCTCCTCGTTCTGCTCACTGCCAGGCTGTGCAGGACCACCCTGCGTGCTCTGAGCCTGCCTGAGGCACGCAGTGAGCACCCTCAGGGAGCAAGGACAGCTCTTGGCCTGCAGCAGTGTGTGATGAAGTGCCCCTGCAGTTCAACCCCACACCCTCTCACGTGTGAAATGACCCTGGTTTTTAAAGGAAAGCTCTGCCTTTATAGAGAAATAAACTGAGGTGTTTTTTACTTGTTGTCGTTTGGGTTTGACTGCTGTGCACAAGCACGCAGGGGTGCTGTGCCTCCTGCACTGCCCTGTGGTGAGGGTTGCTGTGCCCCCAAGCTCATGGAGCCTGCAACTCCTACATCTTCCTTGGCTGCAAGCCCTGAGGGAGCAGTTCCTCCTTGTGCTGAGGGCTGCCAGGGCCCAGGGTGCCTTTTTGACTTGGGAGGAGCAGGTTCAGGCTGTGCTGTTCGGGTGTCTTGAGCACCTGTGAATGTTACCTGCACTGACAGGAGCTGATACTGACCATGCTGAGGCCAGGGCAGACAAACCCTTGTGGTCCAGCTGCTCTGAAGTGTCTCTGCCCTGCTGCACCCCTACAGAGCCAAGCCATGCACTTGCTTTCCTTCCCCAGATGGAGCAGGGGAGGCTGCAGCATGTCTGGTTTCTTTGGCAAGTGACAGCTTGGAGCTGTGTTCTGGCCAAGTCCCGCACTTCTGGGTTCCTGTCACATCTGCACACATCTGTCCTTGTCAGGCTGGTGGCACTGACAGCCCCACTGAGGATTTGCTGTTTGCAGCTGGGGTGGCAGGGCCAGTCTCACAGCATGTGCTATAGGCACTGGGGAGGCCTGGGATGCCATAGATCAGTCAGGAATTGTGCACTGTTTTTTTTTTCACTTGAGGTTTTGCATATTGGATGTGGTTTCATGCCTTTTCTCCCTCAGCTGGAACTAAAGAGCAACATGTAACTTGTTAGGGTGAGCAGGTTGGCTGCAGCTTCCAGCCCTCCTCTCTGCACTTCCCTGCCCTCCTGCACCACCACAGTGTGAGAAGAAGTGGTGACTTGGGGTTTGGTTTTTTTTCCAGAGGGAAAGGGCTTTTTCCTCAATAACACACCCTGATTCTACATTTAATGTCAGACTTGTATTCCTTTTTTTATTTGCTCAAAACCTCTGCATTTTGACTATTTTTTTGTGCCTTTCCTAGCTCCTCACCTCTGCTACACAGTCTGATCCTTTGATTCTTTGTGTGTGCCTCTGGCCTGGCAAAAAATCTCATGGTAGCAGGCATGTCTGCTATGATATTCCAAGACAGAACTTCTAAACATAATCCAGGGCACTAGACCATCCTTAAAACTCTTGTATTTCCCTGACAGCCCTAGTTTTTCTAGTATACCTCCTTAAAAATCATTCAAGGAGTTGTACATGTATGCATGCATGGACACACACAGAGACTTGCAGCTCTGATGCTGCCTTTGAGCCAGGATGCTTTTATTGAAAAGACCCTGCCACAGGAATTGCTTATCCTGTCCCTTCCCCACCTAGTCTTGCAGCAGGAGCTGAGCAGCACCTGGAAGGAAAAGTCCTGAAAGTGCTTTTTACTGGGAGATTTATTCCTGGAAGACACTGGATCCTGTGATGCTTGAGTCCAGGGCTGCAGAGCCTGTCTGTGACAGGCTGCAGAGCAGAGCGTGGAGGGAGAGCAGCAGCCAGGGGCAGCAGGGAGCCTCCTTGTTTCACCCCATCCCCTCCAACTGAGACCTTGCAGGCCTCCTCCAGGCAGCACGGGCACTGTGCTGCTCAAAAAGTGCTTGGCAGCTCCCCTCCAACAGCCTGAATGGCCAGCACTCAGCTCTGCTGGGGACACAGCCATGCCCTGACACTGCCCCATTCCCCAGCTGGCTTCCCCAGCACTCCCTGCCCCAGCTGCAGCCTCTGTGGGCTGTGACACCACTGGCTCCTCATCGTCCCTCCTGTCTTTGTCCTCTGCAGCAGACAGAGAATTTGAAGCCATGACAGGGTGCAGTGGAGCCTCGTTCTTCTCCAGCAGCAATCCACTCTACCCCTGTGCTGGCTGGGCCCAGCCCCACAGAAAAACCCTCCTATACCCACCTGGCCACAGCTCTGCCCTGTTTCCTCAGCCCCTGAGGGGAGCAGCTCCTGCTCTCTGCAAAGCAACCCCCAAAAGGTCAAAGAGGCAGCTGAAAGCAAGGTCTGTCCCCTGGGCAGTGTCACAATCCAATGTCACAGCTGCACCCCGGGCTTTGGTGCACAGGGCCATGGCCTCCCCTCAGGCCATCATCAGCCCACCGGCTCCCCTGGGCTCCCTCCCACCCTCGCCGGCGGTGTGGCCCCTCACTCGTCCTTAACTTCACACTTCCCACCGGCAGGGGAGGAGGGCCGGGCGTGTGTGGGATGGGCAGGGCCATGCTCTGCATGCGTGGCTCTCGGGAGCTGTGGCCCCGTGCACATCCCTCACGGGGTGCCCTCAGGAAAGCGGGAGTTCTGGTAACGCTGAAGTTCTGATCTTCGCATGCTGAGGCCTGGGGCTGCCTCTTCTTCCAAGGCCTGCTTTGCCTCTGGCACGACACCCAAGGATCCCAGATGGCAGAGCTGGTGTGGCACGCTTACACCTCGATGATATTGACTGAGGGAGATTTCTTCTGTGAGAGGAAAATCTGTTTTTAAGACCCTGCTTTGCTGCAGACCCCCCTGGGTCAGAGGCCCTCAGCCTGCGGCAGGCATCAAGACCAGCAGAGCTCAGCAGACCTCTGAAATATTAATTTGCATTAATAATTTCTGAAATATTACTTTGCATTAATAATTTCACCTGCTTTTTAGGGACCACTCTGGATTAAACAACAGTCGTTGCTGGCCTGAGTTTCTAATTATGTATGGGCCAGCTTCATAAATTTTAGGCTCGAGTTTTAGTGGCGTAATTTGAGTTTGGGCTTGAGTACTGGTTTTGGAGCAGGGATCCAAGAGGAGGGATCTCTTTGGCAAGGAGTAATCAGCAAGCTGAAAAATCTGGAGGAAGGAAACCGGGGATTGAAGTTCAAACATGAAGTTTCTGCTCCTGACATCTGCTGAAAACCAAGATGTGGAATCAGTGGGCAGTCAGACAACACAGTGAGGGGAGTTTTCCACCCTTGACAAGAGGCAGCAGATGAGATACAAGCAAAACCCTAACATGTGGTCACATTAAATCACTGTCTTTGGCAGGTAACAAAGGGAGAAATGTCAGGTGCTGAAGGAACCAGCCAGATGAAGGTACTGCTCCCTCCCCATCCACAGCCCGGCATAGCAGTTCCATCAGGGTGAGGAAGGGGCTCTGGAATGACCTGTGTGGTGATGACCCAGAGCCAGCTGCAGTGAAGGCAGAAAGTGAGCAGTGACAGCACAGGGCAGGAACCATGAGAACAGCTGCCCAGCAGCTGGATAGGCAGGAGCCAGACCTGTCCATCAGTGCAGGAGAGGTGCAGCCTTGGAGGGACATGATGAAGGGTTTGTTACAGTCAGAGTACAGGTACCACCTTGCAATGCAAGAGCTACCCCAGCTGTTATATCTTGTTGTCTCTTCCAATGTTTTTCCTGCAATCACCCGCGAGGCACACACACTGCCCCACAGACCAGAGCTCACTGAACCCTAAAAGCCCTCAATCTTTGGGGTGAGAGCACAAGCCGGGGTGTTTCCATTTCTGGAGAGGGGCAGACTCTGTCCAGGCTGCCAGCCTCAGCAGACACCACAAGCCATCCCTGCTGCCACTCACCTTGCTCCTCAGCAGCCCTCCACTTGGTCTCTCTGGCGTGCTGTGCTCTGAGGAGGGCTTTGTCTTCTCCTTGTTGTTGTTGGAGTCGTTATCCTTTATGATGTCGTATTGGCTGCAGAACAGTGCGATCACCGCTGCCCAAAGACACACTGCATGAAGGACCCCTCACAGTGCCTGCCTCTGCCTCCCCTCCCCACAGCATCCCAGCTGCTCCTTGGGGTGCTGCAAACCCACCTGCAGCAGCCTGCACCACCCCAGCTACCTCTGCATGTGTGGCCAGGCCAGTTTCCTTGGGCAGACAGGCATGGATGTGGCTAAGGGCACACATGAGGTGCTCAGCACTCACCAAAGGGAGATGCTGAGGCACTCAAACAGGGACAGGGAGGTCAGTGCATGGGTTTTGGAGTGCCTCCAGCAAGTCATTAAAGTTTCTGAGCTTGTGACCCTCACAAAAGCCAGCCTTGGTCTTTATGCAAACTGGCTGTGGGGTCAGTCCCTCTGTCATGCTTTCACAGCTTTTGCAGCATGTCCCACACCTGGGAACCCTGCACACAGGAGTCTGGAGCAATGCCCCCAGGTGTGACCACGCTGGAGTCACTCAACCCCAGTGTGTGTGTGTGATAACACACAGGCACACACAGACTGGCTCCTCCCAGCTCCCATCCTGACACATCGACCTGTGCCAGGTGTAAACTACCAGCAGTCATCTTGTATTTCTTTTTCCAGTGCCCCAGAAAAGTGTTAAGACCAGGGCAAGGAGAAATTTCTGCAAGATGTCACTAAAAAATCCACATTTACTGGGAAGGGAGCAGGGGATGAATGACTCCCCATTCACAGCAGCTGCATGTGACCAGTCAGGAGCTGACTTACTGCCTGGGCTCCCACGCTCCCAGGGCAGCCTGCTGCCTGCACTGGCTTTAACTGAGCAAATCACACACTTTACAGCTTTAGCAGGCTGAGGCACAGCCTCTACAGCTAGTGCAGAAGTGTTATCAGCCACAACATCTAAGGCCCAAGCAACACAATCCTCACTGTCAGCTGGGATGCTCCCACCCTGTAATTCCAGGTCCTGGAATTCTGTCTCCTGCTCTTTGACATACTCCAGGCCATCACTGCTGAGCAGTGGCTGTGGTTGCTGCTTTTACCCCAGCACCTACAGAGACTCAATGGACTTACTAGAAAGGGTGCCAGACCCTCACCAACGTGCCTCTGCACTCTCTTGAGCCACATCCCTTTGTGAACCATGGATTGTACCTTTGCTTCAGCCCAAAAAAACACTGCTGGTGGCACTCACCTGCCCACATGAGCAGCACAGCCACAATGATAATGATCTCTCCTGTCTGCAGCTGTCTGTCTTTGTCCAGCCCTTCCATGGTGATGTCACCTGCAGAGAAGAGACCCCCAAGCAGGAATGGCAGCAGATACCCCTCCCACTACAGCAACACTGGAGGGTTTGGGGAGCTCCAAAGGAGAGAAGCCCACCTCCCCCAAACAA
>JBBMKD010055131.1:0-10079 GCA_037834095.1 Argya squamiceps
TTTTCCCTCTTTCCCCCCTTTTTTCACCTTCCCCCCTTTTTTTAGTAAGAAAACAAACCAACGGGGATTATTTAAAACCCCTCTCCATAAAGATCTCTCCATTAAAAACCCCAAAAAGGACTTATTTTTTTTTATTTGTGTGCTTTGACTCCTCCTCTCCGGGCTCTTTTTCCAACCCCGGGATGGATTTAGGACTGAAATTTTCTTTCAGAGCCGTCCGAGCTGATATTTTTCCCCCGTTTTCCGCCCCCCCCTCTCACACACACACTTCTAACGTGAAATAAATTATATTTGGAAGGAGGTTGATAACTTAACTCGAGAGGTGTCCAACCCGACGAGGTTTTTCCGTGTTCTGTTACCCTAAATAGCTTTCAAAAAGAAACTATTTTGACAGCCAGCGTTGAAAGAAGGGGAGCGGCCGCGAGGGGTTTTGTTGGTTCTTTTTTTTTTTCTTTTCCTTTCCTCCCTGGCCCTTTGATTTATCTCTTTTTAACATGTGGAGGGACGTCCGGGGATATATACACACGCACATATATATATATAAAAATATAAATATATATATATGGATCTAGATATATTTATACACCCTTCAAGTCAAAACAAATCGGGATTTTTTCGCCGGGGTTGGTGAAGCAGATTTTGCTCAAAAAGGGGGAGAGGAGGGAAAATTATGATTTTTTTGAGGGGGGGAGTGAGGGATGGAGCTGGCGGGGAGGGGGAAGGCAGCGAGCCCCGGGTAAAGGGAATTTTGGGCTGTAACATCCCCGAGCAGCCAGCAGAGCTCGCTTCAGACCAAGTTCACTGCCGGGGGGGACCCGAGCGGCGCCGCGACCCCCGGCAGGAACCTCCGGGACCCCCCCGGTTATCCTGAACCCTCCCAAATCCACCTCCGAACCCCTTCAAATCCCTTAAAAATATATGTATTCAATCCTTCAATTATATATATTCATTATATATATTCAATCCTTAAAAAAATATATATATTCATTCCTTCAATCCCTTAAAAATATATGTATTCAATCCTTCAATTATAGATATTCTATATATATAGATATTCTATATATATATTCAATCCTTTTAAAAAATATATATATATTCATTCCTTCAATCCCTTAAAAATATGTGTATTCAATCCTTCAATTATATATATTCAATAGATATATTCAATCCTTCAAAAAAAAAGTATTCATTCCTTCAATCCCTTAAAAATATATATATTCAATCCTTCAATTATAGATATTCTATATATATATTCAATCCTTCAAAAAAAATTAATTCCTTCAATCCCTTAAAAATATATGTATTCAATCCTTCAATTATAGATATTCTATACATATATAGATATTCTATATATATATTCAATCCTTAAATATATATATTTTTTTTTTCATTCCTTCAATCCCTTAAAAATATATATATTCAATCCTTCAATTATAGATATTCTATATATAGATATTCTATATATATATTCAATCCTTAAATATATATATATTCATTCCTTCAATCCCTTAAAAATATATATATTCAATCCTTCAGTCCTTCAATAATATATATATTCAATCCCTAAAAAAAATAGAGAGAGGGAGAGAGAGCGAGGCGAATTCTGGGGTGAAATCGCCAGTAAAAGAGAAATAACACTGTTAAACGTTAAAGGATTTTTTTCTGGAAAAGGTGAAAAAAAAAAAGAAATTTTCGCCTGTAAAATTCAATCCCGGGGTTTATTCAGCAAGAAATGGAGTGGGAGGGGGACACACGGACGGAGGGGAGAATTTGTGAGATATAAAAGAGCAAAAAGGAGGAAAAAAAAATTTAAAAAGCAGAGATCTAAGCGATAAAACTCTGATTTTTTTTGCGGTTCTCCGCTAAGGAAGGGGAAGAAAAAAAAAATCGCGAAAAAAAATGAACATTATTTTTCCTTTTTATTTATTTTTTTTCTGTTTGTAAAATAAAAGAAGCGGAGCGGGGGCGAGCAGGTTTTTCTGGAGCTGCAGACACGGCACAACCGCGGTCTTGGGGGGCTTGTTAGTACAGCGTTATAGCCCGAGGGGTCAAAAAGTTGAGGGTCAAAAGTTTACGCCGTGCGTGACTCAGTCTTGTGTATAACCCTGATAGAGCGATGGCAGTGGGAAAAGGGAAAAAAAAAAATGAGAGAGAAAAAGAAAGCGGAGAAAAAAAAAACGGGGTAGGGGGGGAAAGAGGTGGGAGGAAAAGTCTGGACAGGGAGGGGAGAAGGGGATGGAGAGGTGGGAACGACCTTGAAAAAATAAAAAAAAAATTTAAAAATTGAAATTATAATTTAAAAAAAAAAAAGTGAAATTCGGGCGGAAAATAAAGCAGATTCGCATCTCTCCCCAGAGGAAACGCTGAATATTTCTCTCTCTTTTTTTTTTTTAAAGATAAGCCCCGAAACGCTGTTTGGGCTGGAACGAGCAGAATCTCAGGGAAATGCATTTATTAAATCCAATTACGCCCAGGTCCCTCTAGGATATTAACGCGAGCAGTTAAAAAATAATTTTCATTCCGGCGTCAATTTTGTTTGGAGAGGGTTTAAATTATCCAGGGGAGAAAAAAAAAAAAAAAAAAAAAAAAAAAAAAAAAAAAAGGGCTGACACGGTTGGTGAAAATCTGTTCGAACATCTCGGCTTGGAAACGTTTCCAAAGCCTTTGGAGAGGTGCCGGAGCCCCGGCCCAGAACGGTTTTTAAAATGCAAACCCCGATCCAAAAAAAGAGAAAAGAGTTGCAAGAGGGAAAAAAAAAAAAAAACTCCGCGATTTATTCTTGTTCCCACCTTAATCGTGGGAAACCTGGAAGGGTGATTTATGGGCGAAATCGATGGGCTGAGGGCTTTGAAAAAAATCCAATTTATGTATTTAAAGGCGTTTTGAAGTGCCCGCTTGGCTGGGGCCGGTGAAAGGAGCCGATTTTATTATTTGATTTTGCAGCCGGAATTGGGCTGAAAATGCTTTTTATTCCTGGCTTGAAACGCGACTCCACTCCGCTCGCTGCAACAGTTTAATGAACTGATATAATAAATATTTCCCTTGGCGTCCCAAAGTTATTTCTGCGCTGCCAGACTTTGAAACCCTCCAAACTCTTAAATATTATTTGCACTGGGACCGGGGGAAGATCTTTTCAATCGCTCCTTAAGCAAACACTCGGAGCGAGGCGAACTCTCCTGGAAAAAAAAAAGGGAATTAAAAAAAAAAAATTCCCTGAGAATTTTCTCTCCTCCCCCGCTTTATTATCTTTTTTTTTTTCTTTTCTCTCCCCGGCTGCCGGCTTTTAAATATTTTCAGGGACTAAATAGTCCCTAACAAGGCTCATTTTTCCTCGGGAGAGAAAGAGGGCGAATATTAGAGCCCTGGGAAAGGCGTTCTGGAAAATCCATTTGCGGGGTTGTATTCACGGGGTAGGTGAAAAAATCCAGGAGGAAAAAAAAATTATATATATATATATATCCAGGACCGTTTTGTCTCGCCTGATAAGGCCCGGCTTTAATTAATTGCCGTGAATTTGCTTGGTATTTATAAAATATCGTTGGATAAGGGCTACCGTTTAGCCGGGACTCGGGTGATCCATCTCCTCGCCCTTGTAATTACTACACTTATCTCTCGCCAACACTCATTTCTACTCCAGGTTTATGGAACAGGTAATGGGCAATAAAGGCCATTTGTTTTCGGGATATTAAAACGGGCAGGTATCATTTGGCGGCAATAAAAATAACAAAAAAAATTAAATATATGATTTTATTTATGTATGTATGTATGTATATATAGGGACACAAGAGGCGCCTCCCAGGTTCTCCCCTCTGATGTTCACTCCCCCGCCGCAGCGTTTAAATTTCAATTTAGGGGCGCGGGTTTGGAGGGAGGGGAGGGGAAGGGAGGGGAGGGCAGGGCAGGCAGAGGAAATTAAAGGTATCATTTTCAAGGATATTTCTAATTTATCTCCCTTGCCGGGACGGGCTCGGCTGGGCCTGGGGTCAGGCGCTGCCAACGCGTTTCTGGGTTAGTTTTTTCGGGTTTTTTCCCTATTATTTGGGTTTTTTTTTTCCGCCGGACAATCAATTGAATACGCTTTTTAATCGCGATTTACTTCCCCAATCGCCGCTTTATGGCCGTGTCGGAGCTGGTGGTAAAATCGCGGGGGTGAAAAGGCGAATTCCCGCAGGGATTGCGGACCCCGACCCTGCCCGGAGCTCCTCGCGTGCCCAACAGATTCAATTCACCCAAATATTCCCCTTTTTTTTTTTCGGCATTATTATGATTTTAAAGCCTGCACAAAGCGGGGATTTAAATCTGAATTTTTCCCCCTCTGCAAAGCAGGTGTGGGTTCATTCCCACCTCTCCTTCCCTGCCTTGAGAGGGGCCGCTCGCTTTTTTAAAATTTATTTATTTATTAAAAGTTCTGCCCTGAAGAAACTCCTCAGACCCTCCAGTGCTTCGTGGGAGAAATCCCACCCGAATTCCCAAAAAAAAAAAAAAAATATTGCCAGAAGGTGAAGAGAGAGAAAAAGAGAGAGAGACAAAAAAAACCCCTAAATTAAAATCTCCAGATTGGTGTGGGGAAAACACCTCTGGGTGGATGGAAAAAGGAGGAAAAAAAAAAAGAGAGAGAGAAAAAAAAAAAAAAGGCCTAAAAATTCGGGGTGAACGGCGGGTCAGCCGCCGCGCTGCGGACACGCCTCGCTGTTTAACAAAGACTGACAAACTATGAGATTAATACCAAAACTTGCGGGTTTTCCCAGCCCAAAATGCTCCAGAAGGGCCTCCTGGCGCTGCCAGGAGCAGTTCCGCCGGCCTTGCCGGGACAATGGTGGGGTCTGCTGGGGCGAGCGGGGGAGGGGGAGCGCCCAGACACCACCAAAACATCAAAAAAAACATTAAAAAACCCACCCCAAAATATCAAAACTAGAAGGAAAGAGAGGGAGCGGAATGAAGGTTCTAAATCAGAATCAATCGCTCTGGAAAAAAAAGCAGCGAGGAGGCAGAGAGAGGGATGGAGTGGGGAGGGGGTTTTTTTTTCGGGAGGGGGTTTTTTTAGGATTTCGCCACCAAAACCTCCCCAAGTTTTTAGGGAGCGCCTTAAAAAAGCCCCTCGGGGATTCCTCCGAGGAGAAGGAGCCGCGTTTTGCCAAGGTAGGAGCCGCTGTACCTGGGCGGGCTTGGGGGGGGCCGGAATTTAATTTTTTTGGGGTCACCGGGAGCGCCTTGAGACCCCCCCTGACCCGGCAGGTGCCGCCAGATTTCGGGGAATGGTTTGGGATTTCCCTGGGAAAAAAAATTTAAAAATGACAGGCCGAGGGTGTCCCCGTGGTCACCCCGCCTCGCCTGAGGTGGCTTTGAAATGAAAAAAAAAAAAACAACCCAAAAAATCAAAAATTTCGCTGTTTGAAACTTCCAAGGGATTCCAAAGGTGCTGGAGGGTGGGGGTTGAAAATTTGGATTTTTTGGAGGTGTGGTGGGGGGGAAAAACAAAATTCTGGTAGACGCTAGGGGTGCTGGTTGGCAAACCCCGGCCCTGCGGTGTCACGGTGAAAGCGAAAAAAAAATCAGATTTTTTTTTTTTTAAGGGATGTGGGAGGGGGTTAAAAATAGAGAATAAGGCCTGGTTATTTCTGCTGCTCGGGGTGGGAGGTAGCGACAGCGAAAAAACGGAATAAAATAAATCAGGGGGGTCGAGAAGGGGGAATAAAACCCAAGAGAGAGAGAGATGGGGGATAAAAAAGAAATAAAAAAATCAGCGGAGCTCTAATGGGATTGGTGCTGTTATTTTATAGCTCCACGTTGTAGGAGCAGATTAGGTTCGCCTCCTCACTTTTATGGCAGGTTTTAGAGGAAAAGGTAAATTTTGAGCGTTGCTGGCGGCCGGAGGTGCTGCTGTGGGAGGTGGGAAATTCCGCTCGGTGCAAAAAAACCGAAAAAAATGTGGTTGGTTTGTTTGTTTGTTTTAAATGCGCCTAAAAAATGATTTTTGGGGTTTCTTTTCAATGCGTTTGGTTTGTTTCTTAAAGCGCCGCTTGGTTATTTTGGGAGATTTTAGCAGAAAAAAAAGCGATTATTCACCTCAAAGTACCTGAAAAATTCCGTGGCGTCGAGAATGGGGATTTTATTCTTGGCCAGAACTCTTAATTATTATTATTTCTTTTAGGGAAAAATGCGGGAGTTGGTGGAATCTGCTGATTCTATTGACAGGAATTTTAATGCGGGGGAAACGCAGCTTTTCCCTGATGCCCTCTCTGCTGAGGCATTTAAATGCAATTAATTCGGGAGATACTTGACCTGAAAATGTTCTGCCTTTTGAAATTAAAAAAAAAAGAAAAAGAAAAAAAAAAAAAAAAAGGGGAGGCTGCTCTACTTTTAATCTCTTGGGCAACTGTAATTTTAAACGAAATCTCAACATGATGCTACCCTCATTAGTTCCGAATGAAGGTTCATTACCTAGACAGTATGAATATTTTATTGCTTTATATCCCTTTTTTCGGAAATGAAACGCCTTTGATCTTTTTCTCGGGTTGTAAAAAGAATTGCCTGTCATTAAAAAAAAACCTGTCGTCCCATCTGCCTTTACATTCTGTATTTCTTTTCATCTGTTTCTTTCTCTCTCTCTCTTTTTTTTTTTTTAATCCTTTTTTTTTATCATTTACCCGCACACGCACGGCTAAACCCAAACCTTGGGTGACCTCCAAGAACGACAAAAAAAAAAAAAAGATGAAATCTTTGCGCTGCCCATCAGAAAATCGTGACGAGACTCAGGGCGGGGTGGGGACGGAGCCTGGGGGGGATTTCGCTTTTAAAAGGCGGATTTTTGGGTTCGCCGCTCGTTGCGCGCCTGCACCTCCACGTTCAGCCCAGGAATTGATATCTTTCACCCCAAATTAATGTCCAAGGTGTGGAGAGGAGGGTGGAAAAATCCTGATTTTCCTCTCCCGTGAGCTCTTCAGCCCTGTTTCATTAATCGCCTTTCCCCCTCACCAGCGAATATTTCAAGGCAGAGGCGAACGCCCTGGTTTGTCAAAACCCCCAAAACTTTGCCCCAGAAGAGAATTGTGGCGGTAGGAGAAGATCTGTGACCGAGGAGGACGCATCTGTCTTCTATATGTACCCTGTAGATCCGAATTTGTGTAAAGGAAGTTGGGTCACAAATTCGTATCTAGGGGAATATGTAGTTGACACAAACACTACAAACCCAGAAGGCATTAAACCCCCCCCCTAAAAAAACCAAAAAAACCCACAAAACACCCCAAAATTAAAAGTGTGGAAACGAGGGTTTAACCAGAAAAGCGCTTTAGGGCTCCAAAGAAATCCTTTGGGCTTGACCTCAGCTCAACTCCTGCGATAAAACTTTATTATCGCTCTCAGATAAACCCGGAGCTGCAGAAGAGGATTTGGGGAGGGGGGGACCAGGGGGTCGCGGGCAGATTTCAGAGCGGGGGTCCCGCCTTTGCTTTAAATTCGTGCGGTCTGGGCGCTGACATCGATTTAGAAATAATAATAACAATAAATATTATTGATAGGAGCGCTTTCCGCGCTGCAGCTCCGGGCTGGGCGTTCGGGGTCTGGCTGCAGGAATTGGGGGTGGCTTTTCAAAGGCTTTTAGAGCGTCTTTATTTACCGGCAGGGCGAGGCGAAGATGCATCAGGGACTCGGGTTAATTCGCTTTTGTAATTGTTCATCAAGCCCTCGGATTTCTTGCTCGGAGGAAGGGCTCCGGGTTTTTTTATTTATTTTTTTCTTTAATTTTATTTTTTTCTCCCCCCACCGGCGCGTGGGAAAAACGCTCCATCTCCGAGCCGGCCTTAAATGTGATTTAGGAGCCCGGGTACCCCGAATTAGCTGATGAATTTCTTATCGATCCCCCAACGAGCCCAATCCATCTCTGCCAGGCTCCCGGATCACCTTTAGCCGGGAACGAGCTCGGGGAACGGGGGGGACGCGGCTCAGCTGCGCCGGGTGCGGGGCGAGCCGGGGGGGCTCAACCACCGCCACCCCCCTGAAAAAAAATCATTTTTACCTCCTATTCTAATTATTCTCTCTTTTTTTGTCGAGGGAAAGGGAGAGAAGGGGGGTGGAATTGGCTGTCCCCACCGCGTGTCCCCGAGCCAAGGACACACCCCCGAGGGGTGTGGGCCCAGGCCGGGGGTGTCGCCGCTCGCCCGCCGAGCCCGGTGCCACCGGAGGGGACCGCAGGGCACCGGAGGGGACCGGAGGAGACCGGAGGGGGATCGGACTGCCCCCGGCAGCCTCCCCGGGGATGTTGGGGGGTCTCGGGAGAGCCCCGGGCTGGGCAGGTTTCCTTATCCGGGGCTCGGCGTGCCCCTCGCCATTGGCCCGCGCTGTCACATGGACGCAACTTTGTTCACTTGACAGTAAGTAGGAGGGTTCCACCAAACAGGAAAACGAGGAAAGAGAGAGAGAGAGGCGGGGGGGCCGGGGGTGGGGGGGGACAGGAATAAATTTTAAGGAGAGAAAGAGAGAGAGAGGGAGAGAAGAGAGAATACATATATATATATAGATATATATATATATTTGTCCCCCCCGCGCGCGCGCGTGCGACCCCGAGAAATTAATGGCCATGAGCTCGTTCTTGATCAACTCCAACTATGTGGACCCCAAGTTCCCACCCTGCGAAGAATATTCCCACAGCGATTACCTTCCCAATCACTCGCCGGAATATTACGGCGGCCAGAGGCACCGCGAGGACACTTTCCAACATGAAGCGGCGGCGGCGGCAGCGGCGGCGGCGATGTTCGAGCCGCGATCCTCCTGCAAGGAGCAGCTCTACCCGTCCTGTCAGAGCTCCGGACACCCGGCATCGGTGTTATCCCCCCGGGCTCACGTTCATCCTCCGGCCGGGCTGCAGAGCCAGCCCCGAGAACCGGGAACCCCCAGCCCGCCACCCTCGTGCAGCCAAAACTCGGCCAAGCCGAGCCCCTCGTCGTGCAAGGAGCAGCCCGTGGTTTACCCCTGGATGAAAAAAGTCCATGTAAGCACGGGTAAGTGAAGAGAGAGGGGGGAAACGACCAAAAAAAAAAAAAAGAAAAGAAAAAAAAAAAGTGGCTGGGCTTTATGGTTTAAGTAGCACCTCGAAGTCTTGTAGAAATCTTATTGCGCCGGTTGTAAAATAACCATTCCGCGGAGATTTACGAGCGCCTGTTTGCAGAGCGGTATAATTACATCCTCCATAAATTTTTATTGCTCTGCTTGGCCATGTGCCTTTGAAGTCTCTGTTACCATCCTCCTCCAATTTCTTGCAGGCTACTCTCTCTCTCTCTTTTTTTTTTTCCTCTTTTTTTTTTTCTTTTTTTTTTATGGCTGTTGAATCTTCATAAGCGAAGTTTTATGTTTTGGTAATTTGTATTTAAGTGGCGGGTTGAGTAAACTTTTACTATTTTCCCCTCCCCTGCCCTCTTTTTTTTTTTTTTTTTCTCTTTTATTTTCCCTCCTTTTCTTCTCCCTCTTTTTTTTTTATTATTTTTTCAAGGAAGTTTTTTTTAACAAACAGGATCTCTTGTGCTCGCCTGTTTTGAGGCGTGTAGAGGGAACTTTTGGGGATAATTCCGCGATTCTCTGGCGGATCTGCGTGTGCATAAATGTGAATATCCACACGCACAGGGCACGGAAAACGTGTCTGGGGGAAGCTCAGAAAAACCTTTAGACAGGAATACACGTCAAGCCATGAGGATGGAGGTGGAGATTTGCAGGTCGGTTCTTGGGGATATTTTTAGAAAGGTTTGCCTTGTAATTTTTTTTTTTAATGTAAATCCCCCTCTACCAAAGAATGTGTGGCGCTTTCTTTTTGTTTTCTTTTTTGTTTTTGCAATTTTTTGAGGGGGGAAGAACCCATTAAAGGAACAGCTCGGTAATTCTGCTTTTTTCCCTCCTTTTTATTTGTTTTTCCCCTTATTCTTTTTCCTTCTTGTGTGTGTGTGTGTGTGTTTCCCCCTCTTTATTTATTTTTTTGTGTGTGTGTCTTTTCCCCTAATTCCCCTCCCCCTTTTTTATTTTTGGTGTCTTTTCCCCTTTTTTCACTTGTGTGTGTCACCCTCATCTTTTCCCTGTTGTTTTTTGTATGTTTC
>JBBMKD010055132.1:0-10064 GCA_037834095.1 Argya squamiceps
CCTAAAGCTGGTTTTTGAGCCAAGATCTGGTTTTTTTAACCCAAACCTCCCTTCTCAGCCTAAACCTGGGTTCTCAACCTAAACCTAAACTTGATTTCTCAACCTAAACCTGGTTTCTGAGGCTAAGCCTGGTTTTATTTTTAGGCCTGGATCCCAAGGAGCCCGTGACCCTGCTGGCCCTGTTCCTGTTCCCATCCCCACGGGCCCTCAGCCCCCCAGGTAGGAGCTGCCCTTGCCTGATAAACACAGATTTTTCTCATAAAAATAGAGATTTTTGTCATAAAAATAGAGATTTTTGTCATAGAAATACATTTTTTTCATATGAATACAGATTTTTGTCATAAAACCAGAGATTTTTGTCATAGAAATACAGATTTTTGTCATAGAAATATAGATTTTTTCATATAAGTGTGGATTTTTTTCATATAAATACAACTTATGTCATATAAATACAGATTTTTGTCATACAAATACAGAACTCAGGAATTCCTAATAATCCTCAGGAATTTAATCCTTTCCTAATCAGGAATTCCCAATCCTCAGGAATTTAATCCTTTCCTAATCAGGAATTCCTGATCCTCAGGAATTTAATTTTTTCCTAATCATCAGAAATTTAATCCTGAGGAATTAATTCCTGATCATCAAGAATTCCTAATCCTCAGGAATTTTATCCTTTCCTAATCAGGAATTCCCAATCCTCAGGAATTTAATCCTTTCCTAATTCTCAGGAATTCCTAATAAACTTTAGGAATTTAATTCTTTCCTGATCCTCAGGACTTTAATTCTTTCCTGGTCATCAGGAATTCCTAATCCTCAGGAATTTAATCCTTTCCTAATAATCAGAAATTTAATCCTGAGGAATTAATTCCTGATCACCAGGAATTCCTAATCCTCAGGAATTTAATTCTTTCCTGATCCTCAGGAATTCCCAATCCTCAGGAATTTAATCCTTTCCTAATCAGGAATTCCTAATATTCAGGAATTTAATTCTTTCCTAATCCTCAGGAATTCCCAATGAACCTCAGGAATTAATTTTTTTTCCTCATCCTCAGGAATTTAATCCTTTCCTCATCCTCAGGAATTCCTAATAAACTTCAGGAATTTAATCCTTTGCTGGTCATCAGGAATTCCTAATAAACCTCAGGAATTTAATCCTTTCCTAATCAGGAATTTCTAATCCTCAGGAATTTAATTTTTTCCTGATCCTCAAGAATTTAATCCTTTCCTGGTCACCAGGAATTTAATCCTTTCCTCATCCTCAGGAATTCCAAATCCTCATGAATTTAATCCTTTCCTGATCCTCATGAATTTAATCCTTTCCTAATCCTCAGGAATTTAATTCTTTCCTGATCCTCAGGAATTAAATCCTTTGCTAATCAGGAATTCCTAATCCTCAGGAATTTAACCCTTTCTTTATCATCAGGAATTCCAAATCCTCAGGAATTTAATCCTTTCCTAATCCTCAGGAATTCCTAATAAACTTCAGGAATTTAATTCTTTCCTAGTCCTCAGGAATTTAATCCTTTCCTGATCCTCAGGAATTTAATCCTTTCCTGGTCACCAGGAATTTAATCCTTTCCTGATCCTCACGAATTTAATCCCGAGGAATTAATTCCTGATCACCAGGAATTCCCAACCCTCCAAAATTTAACCCTTTCCTACCCAAACTCACCTTAACCATTCTTTCCCCAGCTGAAAAGCAGCACCCAAAGGATGCCCAGGGCAGCAATTCCAGCAATCCCATCCCTCCAAAGAAGGAGAAAAGGTGCAGGAATCCCATCTCCCTAAAAATCACCTCCGTCCTGCCCGGCCTGCGCTACGCCTTGAGGAAAGCAGCAGATCCCTCCTGCAGCACTCCAGACATCCAGAAACACCTCCAGGAATATGCCAAACTGCAGAGAAACTCTGCTGGGAGGAAAAATGCCATCTCTTTACCCCCTCCTGCGTGGCAGGATGATGAAGGAGCTCATCATCATCATCCTCATCCTGCATCCCAAAAAATCTCGGCGCGTTCCCTGGCTCTGCTGCGTCGTTACCTGTGTGACCCCAGCAGCTTCACCCTGGGCATCTCAGCAGCTTTGGGGTGTCTCAGTAGGGTTAGGAGGAATTTAGGAGCTGCTCCTAATTCCTCTTCATCCTCCTCATCCTCCTCATCCTCGCTGCCCCCTGGAGCTGCCACCCCTGAGCCTTTCCAGGATGATTTCTCCAAGAGCGTCACCTCGCCCACCAAGCCTTGGGGCAGGGAGAGCAGGAGGAAATCCAGCAGGGATTTGGGGGAAAACCTCTCCCCTCTCCAGGCAAAAACAAATCCTGGGGGTGGGAGCAGCAAAGGAAAAGGGGCAGGCAAGAAAAAAACCCCTCTGGCTTCTTCTGCTGCCAAAAAATCCGGGGGGTGCAGCGAGCCCATGTTGAAGTTGGCCAAGATGAGGCTGCCCCAAGGCAGGAAAAGAGGTGAGGGGGCAAAAAATTGGTGGTTTTTGTGGGGTTGGGGGGGTTCAGGGTCATTGGGGAAGTCACAGGAGATTTCTGATCCGTGGTTGGGGTTGTTTGTGCAAGTAAAGGGCAGGAGTTAGCCCAGGGATTGGGTGCAGTGTGTGAGGTTCTGGGTCAGAAAATGAATTTATTCTCATAAAAAGCATCAAAACTCCTTCCCTTTTCCCTGGGAAACACCCAGGAACTTTCCAAATCCACATTTGGGTTTATTTATCCAAATAAAACTCAGGAATTATCTCAGGGAAAATGAAGTTGAGTGCACTTCCTCAGCCTCCAGGTCAGAAAATTAATGTATTTCCATTTAAATCAGAATAATGAGAAGTAAAATCACAAAAACTCCTTCCCTTTTCCCTGGGAACCACCCAGGAACTTCCCAAATCCATATTTGGGTTTATTTATCCAAATAAATGTCAGAAATTACCTCATTGAAGCTGAAATTGGGTGCAATTCCTGAGCCTCCAGGTCAAAAAATGAATTTATTCCCATTTAAATCAGGATAATGAGAAGCAAAATCATAAAATCTTCTTCCCTTTTCCCTGGGAACCACCCAGGAACTTTCCAAATCCATATTTGGATTTATTTATCTAAATAAATATCAGAAATTAGCCCAGAGAAATTGAAATTGGGTGCAGTTTCCTTCCTTCCAGGTCACAAAATGAATTTATTCCCAATTAAATCATCAAAACTCCTTCCCTTTTCCCTGGGCACCACCCAGGAAATTTCCAAATCCATATTTGGGTTTATTTATCCAAATAAATATCAGAAATTAGCCCAGGGAAGCTGAAATTGGGTGCAATTCCTGAGCCTCCAGGTCAAAAAATCAATTTATTCCCATCTAAATCAGAATAACCCGAAATAAAATCACAAAAACTCCTTCCCTTTTCCCTGGGAACCACCCAGGAACTTTCCAAATCCATATTTGGGTTTATTTATCCAAATAAACCTTAGAAATTCCCACATTGAAGATGAAATTTGATGCAGTTTCCTTCCTTCCAGGTCAGAAAATCAATTTATTCTTATTTAAATCAGAATAGTGATAAATAAAATCATAAAATCTTCTTATCTTTTCTCTGGGAACCACCCAGGAAATTTCTAAATCCATATTTGGATTTATTTATCCAAATAAATCTTAGAAATTCCCACATTGAAGCTGAAATTTGGTGCAGTTCCCTTCCTTCCAGGTCAGAAAATGAATTTATTCCCAACTAAATCATCAAAACTCATTTCCTTTTCCCTGGAAACCACCCAGGAAATTTCCAACTCCGTATTTGGATTTATTGGATTTTATTTGGATGAATAAACCTTAGAAATTCCCACATTGAAGCTAAAATTTAGTGCAGTTTCCTACCTTCCAGGTCAAAAAATCAATTTATTCCCATCTAAATCAGAATAACCCGAAATAAAATCACAAAAACTCCTTCCCATTTTTCCCTTTTCACAATTTTTTACCCAAATAAATTCCAAATTAATAAAATCACAAAAACTCCTTCCCTTTTCCCTGGAAACCCCCCAGGAACTTTCCAAATCCATATTTGGGTTTATTTATCCAAATAAATCTTAGAAATTCCCACATTGAAGCTGAAATTTGGTGCAGTTTCCTTCCTTCCAGGTCAGAAAATGAATTTATTCCCAATTAAATCATCAAAACTCATTTCCTTTTCCCTGGAAACCACCCAGGAAATTTCCAAATCCGTATTTGGGTTTATTTATCCAAATAAATATCAGAAATTAGCCCAGGGAAGCTGAAATTGGGTGCAATTCCTGAGCCTCCAGGTCAAAAAATCAATTTATTCCCATTTAAATCAGAATAATGAGAAATAAAATCATAAAATCTTTATCTTTTCTCTGGGAACCACCCAGGAAATTTCCAAATCCATATTTGGATTTATTTATCTAAATAAATATCAGAAATTAGCTCAGAGAAATTGAAATTGGGTGCAGTTTCCTTCCTTCCAGGTCAGAAAATGAATTTATTCCCAATTAAATCATCAAAACTCATTTCCTTTTCCCTGGAAACCACCCAGGAAATTTCCAAATCCGTATTTGGGTTTATTTATCCAAATAAATATCAGAAATTAGCCCAGGGAAGCTGAAATTGGGTGCAATTCCTGAGCCTCCAGGTCAAAAAATCAATTTATTCCCATTTAAATCAGAATAACCCGAAATAAAATCACAAAAACTCCTTCCCTTTTCCCCTTTTCCCAATTTTTTACCCAAAATAATCCCCAAATTAACACAAATCCCTATTTTTTTTGCAGGGGCAGAGGTGCTGGCTGCAGAAATCGTGCACAAACCCCAGGCTGAGGGAGAAGAAAAGGAAATTTCAGCTGCTCCCGATGGAGGGGAGGCAAAAAAAGCCAAAATTGTGGAAAATTCAGGGAAGAAGAAAAAATGTGGGGCTGAAAGTGGCCCCAAGGTGGGGAAAAATAAAGGGCAGAAAAATGGGGAGAGCAACAAAGGAGGAAAAAATGCAGAGGAGCAGCAGGAGCAGAGTGGTGAGAGAGGGAAATAATTGTGAATAAATGACTTTTGGTTGGGGTTTTTGTTCCTTAGGGGGGGGGAAATTATTTAAAAGGTGGATTTCTTGAAAAAAAAATCCTTGAAAAATTTCTTGGAAAAAATTCCTTGAAAAATTCCTTTAAAACCTGATTTCCTTGAAAAAATCAGTGAAAAAATTTCTTTTCCCTTTTCCATTTCTCTTTCCCCTTTTTCTTTTTCCCTTTTTCATTTCTTTTTTTCCCTTTTTAATCTTTTTTCCCTTTTTCATTTCTTTTATCCCTCTTTAAATTTCTGTTTCCCCTTTTTCCCTTTTTCATTTTTCCCCTTTTTCATTTCTTTTTTTCCCTTTTTAATTCCTTTTTCCCCTTTTTAATTTTTTTCCCTTTTTCATTTTTTCCCTTTTTCATTTTTTCCCTTTTTCATTTTTTCCCTTTTTCATTTTTTTCCTTTTCCATTTCTCTTCCCTTTTTCATTTCTTTTTCCCTTTTTCATTTCTCTTTCCCCTCTTTAATTTCTTCTTTTCCCTTTTCCATTTCTTCTTTCTTTTTTCATTTCTTTTACCCCGTTTCATTTTTTTTCCTTTTTCATTTCTCTTTTCCCTTTTCTATTTCTTTTCCCTTTTTCATTTCTTTTTCCCTTTTTCATTTCTCTTTCCCCTTTTTCATTTTTTTCCCTTTTTCATTTTTTTCCCTTTTTCATTTTTTTTTCCTTTTCCATTTCTCTTCCCTTTTCCATTTCTTTTTCCTTTTTTCATTTCTCTTTCCCCTCTTTCATTTCTTCTTTTCCCTTTTTAATTTCTTTTTCCCCTTTTTCACTTCTCTTTTCCCCTTTTTCATTTTTTCCTTTTCCATTTCTCTTCCCTTTTCCATTTCTCTCCCCTTTTTCATTTCTTTTTCCCCTTTTTCATTTCTCTTTTCCCCTTTCTCATTCCTTTTTTTCCCTTTTTAATTCCTTTTTCCCTTTTTCTTTTTTTCCCTTTTTAATTCCTTTTTCCCCTTTTTCTTTTTCCTTTTTAAAACCCTTTTTTTTTCCCTTTTTCATTTCTTTTATCCCTTTTTAATTCCTTTTTTCTCTTTGTTTTCCTCCCTCAGGGTTGAAGGAGCCTCTCCCCGACCTCCCCAGCGAATCCTCATCCCCATCCCAACCCCAGGGAGCTGCAACCCCAGGGAATGAGAACAATTCCATGGGAATTCCAGGGAATGAGAACAATTCCATGGAAATCCCAAGGAATGAGAACAATTCCATGGAAATTCCAGGGAATGAGAACAATCCCATGGAAATTCCAAGAAAAGAGATCAATTCCATGGGAATTCCAAGAAAAGAGATCAATCCCATGGGAATTCCAGGGAATGAGAACAATTCCATGGAAATCCGAAGGAATGAGAACAATTCCATGGGAATCCCAAGTAAAGAGATAAATCCCGTGGGAATTCCAAGAAAAGAGGTCAATTCCATGGGAATTCCAAGAAAAGAGAACAATTCCATGGAAATTCCAGGGAATGAGAATAATTCCATGGAAATTCCAAGAAAAGAGAACAATTCCATGGAAATTCCAAGTAAAGAGATCAATCCCATGGCAATTCCAGGGAATGAGAACAATTCCATGGGAATTCCAGGGAGTGAGATCAATTCCATGGGAATTCCAGGGAATGAGATCAATTCCATGGGAATTCCAAGTAAAGAGATAAATCCCATGGGAATTCCAGGGAATGAGAACAATCCCATGGGAATCCCAAGAAAAGAGATCAACTCCATGGGAATTCCAAGGAATGAGAACAATTCCATGGAAATTCCAAGTAAAGAGATAAATCCCGTGGGAATTCCAGGGAATGAGATCAATCCCATGGAAATCCCAAGGAATGAGAACAATTCCATGGAAATTCCAGGGAATGAGAACAATTCCATGGGAATCCCAAGTAAAGAGATCAATCCCATGGGAATTCCAAGTAAAGAAATCAATTCCATGGGAATTCCAGGGAATGAGATCAATTCCATGGGAATCCCAAGAAAAGAGATCAATTCCATGGGAATTCCAAGGAATGAGATCAATTCCATGGGAATTCCAGGGAATGAGATCAATTCCATGGGAATCTCAAGGAATGAGAACAATTCCATGGAAATTCCAAGAAAAGAGATCAATCCCATGGAAATCCCAAGAAAAGAGAACAATCCCATGGGAATTCCAGGGAATGAGATCAATCCCATGGGAATTCAAAGTAAAGAGATCAATCCCATGGGAATTCCAAGTAAAGAAATCAATTCCATGGGAATTCCAAGGAATGAGAACAATCCCATGGGAATCCCAAGTAAAGAGATCAATTCCATGGGAATTCCAAGGAATGAGATCAATCCCATGGGAATTCCAGGGAATGAGATCAATTCCATGGGAATCTCAAGGAATGAGAACAATCCCATGGAAATTCCAAGAAAAGAGATCAATCCCATGGAAATCCCAAGAAAAGAGAACAATCCCATGGAAATCCCAAGAAAAGAGAACAATCCCATGGAAATCCCAAGGAATGAGAACAATCCCATGGGAATTCCAGGGAATGAGAACAATTCCATGGAAATCCCAAGAAAAGAGATCAATTCCATGGGAATTCCAGGGAATGAGAATAATTCCATGGGAATTCCAGGGAATGAGATTAATTCCATGGGAATCTCAAGGAATGAGAACAATTCCATGGAAATTCCAAGAAAAGAGATCAATCCCATGGAAATCCCAAGAAAAGAGAACAATCCCATGGGAATTCCAGGGAATGAGAACAATTCCATGGGAATCCCAAGGAATGAGAACAATCCCATGGGAATTCCAGGGAATGAGATCAATCCCATGGGAATCCCAAAGAATGAGATCAATCCCATGGGAATTCCAAGTAAAGAGATCAATTCCCTGACAATTCCAGGAATCCCAGGAAAAGAGATCAATTCCCTGACAATTCCAGGGATCCAAAGGAATGAGATCAATTCCCTGACAATTCCAGGGATCTCAGGGAATTCCCTGACAATTCCAGCAGTCCCAAGGAATGAGATTTATTCCCTGACAATTCCAACAATCCAAAGGACTGAGATCAATTCCCTGACGATCCCAGGGATCCCAAGGAATGAGATCGTTCCCTTGGCAATCCCAGGAATCACAATAAATTCCCTGACAATTCCAGGAATCTCAGGGAATTCCCTGACAATTCCAGGGAATTCCCTGACTATTTCAGGAATCCAAAGGAATGAGATTAATTCCTTGACAATTCCAGGGAATTCCCTAACAATTCCAGGAATCCAAAGAAATGACATTAATTCCCTGACAATTCCAGGAATCTCAGGGAATTCCCTGACAATTCCAGGGAATTCCCTGACAATTCCAGCAATCCCAAGGAGTGAGATTAATTCCCTGACAATTCCAGGAATCTCAGGGAATTCCCTGACAATTCCAGCAGTCCCAAGGAGTGAGGTCAATTCCCTGACAATTCCAGGAATCTCAGGGAATTCCCTGACAATTCCAGCAGTCCCAAGGAGTGAGGTCAATTCCCTGACCATTCCAGGAATCTCAGGGAATTCCCTGACAATTCCAGGGAATTCTCTGACAATTCCAGCAATCCCAAGGAATGAAATTAATCCCTTGACAATTCCAGCAATCCCAAGGAATGAGATTAATTCCCTGACAATTCCAGGGAATTCCCTGACACTTCCAGGGAATTCTCTGACACTTCCAGCAATCCCAAGGAATGAGGTCAATTCCCTGACAATTCCAGGGAATTCCCTGGCAATTCCAGGGGTCCCAAGGAGTGAGATTAATTCCCTGACACTTCCAGGGAATTCCCTGGCAATCCCAGGGAATTCTCTGACAATTCCAGGGAATTCCCTGACAATTCCAGGGATCCCAAGGAACGAGGTCAATCCCCTGACACTTCCAGCAATCCCAGGGAATTCCCTGACAATCCCAGGGAATTCCCTGACAATCCCAGGGAATTCCCTGACAATTCCCAGCCTTGGCTTTACCCTGCAAGGCCCCAACTCCGAATCCCACGCCCTGAACCTCCTGGCTGACCTGGCCTTGGGCTCTTGCATCCCCACATTTATTCCCAAAGATTCCGGGATCATCCTGCTGGAATCCAGGGATTCCACCCCCCAATCCTTTCCTGTAGCTCCTGACCACAAACCCCAGCAGGAAAACGAGGAAAACCCCACCCTGAACCAGGAGAAAACATCCCAGAACCACCAAAATCCTGAAAAAACCCACCCTGAGGACAATCCTCCCAAGGAAAAAAAACCAGGAATTCCCAGTTTGGATCCTGCAGCACCACAACCCCAACTTTTCCCTCCTGGGGAATCTGCTGAGCTGAACAAACACTCCCTCATCTCAGATGAGCATTCCTATGCCTCCCCCATGCCTGATGATCCCAAAATCCCCTCAGAAACCCCCAATCCTGCTTTATCCCCTCCCAAAAACAACTCCAGGAATAATCCAGCAGCTCCTTTGGTGGGGAAGGTGCTGCCATTCCGACACCAGCACAGCAGCACCTCCGAGGCAGCTCAGGGCAGGGCTTGGGGCAGGAAAAAGGAGGATTTTTCCAAGAGGCACACGGTGGTGGTGTCTGGGAATTCCCTGGAGGTCAGCTGTCGATGGGAGGAGGAATATCTGTTCCAGCTGGACAGCAGGTACACCAACGATGGCCTGGAGAAAACCGTCATCAGGGCCCTGCACGGGTGAGTCAGGGCCTGGGGAGGTGGGAATCCTGGGGGAGTTTGGGAATTTTGGAGAAATTTTGGAGGAGTTTGGGAATTTTGGAGGAATTTTGGAGGAGTTTGGGAATTTTGGAGAAATTTTGGGGGGGTTTGGGAATTTTGGAGGAATTTTGGAGGGGTTTGGGAATTTTGGAGGAATTTTGGGGGTGTTTGGGAATTTTGGAGGAATTTTGGAGGAGTTTGGGAATTTTGGAGGAATTTTGGGGGGGTTTGGGAATTTTGGAGGAATTTTGGAGGAGTTTGGGAATTTTGGAGGAATTTTGGAGGAATTTTGGAGGGGTTTGGGAATTTTGAGGGGGTTTGGGAACTTTGGAGGAGTTTGGGAATTT